>LPNX010561996.1:21485-222212 GCA_001517045.1 Pseudotsuga menziesii | reverse complement strand
GGAAGCTGAACATAGGCTACACGAATTCCCTGATCATGATACAATTGCAGGGATGTTGCAGACAAGGCAGCAGGAGGATGAAGCCAAGGTCCAATGTATAAGAGCCCTTGATGAGCCGATCCTGAAAAATGAAATTGGACACGCAGCCATTAGTATTCAGCTCTTGGAGGAACAGGTGCACCTGAACAAGGCCAGAATAGAAGCTATTCGGAACCAAGCAGATAAGTTCGAGCTGAATATACAATTCTTGGAGCCCCACTCATTTGAAGGACTCGCGGCTGAGGCAGTAGCGTGGAGGAAATTTTTGGAAGACCAAGCGGGCCCCTCCAAGTGAGAAGGACTGGTCAACTTTTTATAATGTAATATTTTGTAAGGGGTTGAGAGAAATTGAAGCGTTGGGGAGCCCAAAGGTCACTTTGGGAAACCCAAGCATTTTTTGCTTTTTGTATAAAACTAGGGAAGAGAGACAAAGGAAGGGATTTTTTCCTCGGTCACACTGGATGACCTATTGTAAAGAAGAACTATTTCCTTTTTGCAATAAAGAATTGTAGTTTGCTTGTTGGAGAAAGTGCTGTGGGATTTTCCAAATGGTGTGCAATGGATGGCAGGAAAATGAACTATTTTGTTGTTTCAGCATATGTCCATGAATTGTGAGATCGTTCTAACTCTATGACTTATGTCTTGTTGAATGATTTCCGGTATATTTTGTGGAAAATTCACTTTTAGTAATGCTGGTGCTTCACATAACAGTTAGCTATCTGATTGTTGGAATAATTTCTCTTTCATGTGCTGTAAATACAAATATCAGTTACCTGTGATTGTGTTTATTCTACATGAAGTTAATGCATTACTAAATAATAATTATTTTGGCTCCCCGGGGATAGATAGTTAATCATCTTAGTTCGTAGTTGCATATGTGGTTTAGATGTTGTGAACATAAGACGAGAGGTAAGAACCTGCGCAGCACATTGTGTGGTTCCCGACATCCTTATCACCCTGCATGGTTTAGATAGGCATATGCATTGCATATTAAGTCAAAATACAAATTCCGGTGGACCGGGCCGCAACCGGTAAACCCTTGTTGTTACTTTGACCTATGGTAGCCGGACCGTAAGCCGGACGGATTCCCTATACCAAACAGTCAGCGGGCTAGTTGGGAACGCTGATTGGGGAGAATCCCTTACTGTTTCCGCCTGCGATTTTCCAGGCATCAACAGAACCACACATGTTCTGTTGGCAAGAATCGATGCCACCGCCTGAGTCAAGTTAGCCATACGCGGTGCCACCGCTTGAATCCAATGAGCAAGAAGCAGTTCTGCCTCAAAATTGCCTGTCAGCAGCTTCATCTGTGCGGTGCTAGGTAAGCCCTATTCCAGACTTTGAATTTTGATTTTTGTGTGTTTTTGGCTTACTTTTTGATGAAAATGAAGTGTATATTCTGCAATCGCTTTGATTGTTGTATTCTTTTTGCATTCAAAGAGAGTTTATGTTTCTTGAATTGGAGTTTACATTCTTTTCTTTGCTTGAAACCTCTTACTCCTTTATGTAGATATTACTTGTTGGAGTTGGAAAATATACATTTCAATTTCATGAGTAGGATTTTGGTTTGTTTTGGACTTGGAATGCGTGAGTAATCCATGTTGTTTTGATTCTTTCTTTTCTTGGGTGATTCTTGTTTCCTTTTGCATGCTGATTCTTTCAGTGCTTGGTAGGAAAGATTGGTTCTTTGTTTCCTTGTTTGTTTCAAAGAGAAGTTTTAGTTTTCTCTCTCTTTTTCTTTATTTGCAAGTTTGTTGAACGATTTTCTCCTTGTTTTGTGCATGATTGTTTGAAATTCTATATCTTACTTTCATCAAGAAGAAATATCTATTTTCAGCTTTGCGTGCATTAGAGTTAGATTTGTTTGGAAACGTTAGTGAAATCATCTTTCCATTGAGTTTTTATGTGTCTTTTTCAAGCATGAAAATATAGGAAACATTTTGATTTATGTTATATGTTCTCTAGATCTCTTTCTTATTTACTTTAAATATTGTTTGGGGTGCATTGATATTTCACTTTTCGTTTGAAAAGATAGAATTGCATTTGCATTTGGGTGTGCATTTTCGGGAAGAAAAGTAAAACTCTCTCCCTCTCTTAGGTAGAATTTCATTGAAGAGGAAAACTTGCATTATCATATAGATCAGGGTGCATCTTCTTTAAATTCAATTTTTCACTCCATGGTTCCACCTAAACACACAAGATAAAATTAATGGTAGTACTAGGTTAAAACTTTTAGCAATTTGAGTGATAAGTTAGAGACGTGTTCAAGCATCAATAAGTGTAGGAGCTGTTGTTACTTGTCTGCATTACATCCTGGGACTCACGCAGTTCTTCCATGCACTGTCGGTATATCGAACGGCCTTTCACGTACCCTTGAGGTATATAGAAAGGTACTTCACGTACTCAATTGTATATAGGAAGGCCCCTTATGAACGGTTATGCATTAGACAGCACTACTACTGATTTGAGCTCCCACGTACCTTGCGTATATCAGGAGACCCTTTGAGGAATCCTCAAACCATCTGAGTTATCCTTTTTTCCTGTCCTGTGAGGTTCCTGACTCTTATCCACTCCTTTCACATGTTTGATTGTTGCTTTTAGTTTGAATAGTACTTGCTTGTGCGTGGTAGTTAGGGGGTTATTAGAGAGTTTAGAGATCGCATCCCAATTTGGGACTACTACTCAAGAGGTCCCTTTCCAAGGTGTACCTTTTGTATTCCCTCTAAGTGAAGGTATTGGTCCTCCCTTTATTTCCACTCTAAATCTTCCTGGATTAACTATAGGATTATTTGTTTGGATTTTTAATCCGATAATTCCTGTTACACCTAATGTCTCAAATGTCACCTCTCCTCTAGGAGAGGATCGACCTCAACCTAATCCCTCTCCTTCTTCGTCAGTTGTTGTTCCACCCATTTCTTCTTCTTCGCTTGACCAAAGCTCTATGGTTAGTAGTCATGTGGATAAGAAGAAGAAGAAAGAGAAGGGTAAGAAGAAGAAGGATAAGAAAGAGAAAAAGAAGCAACCATCTGCTCTTGATGGTGCTTTTTCTAAGAGAACACCCGGAAAACCCAAGTTCCCTTGTAAGCTTTGCAAGGCGGACCACCTTCTTAAGGAGTGTCCCGGTCTCTCCCATGTACAAGAAGAGTAGTCTAAAAGGTACAAATCATCTGTGTCATCAACCTCTGATCATCATGTTGACGATACTCCCTCAACCAGTGATCCATTGGTAAAAGGTCGTAAGGGTAAAGTCTTGTATCCTTATTTGATATACAAGGCTATGCATCGTACTTTTCTTTGTCCAAGCATGGATGAAGCTTCGTGTTGGTTGGAAAATATTACTGATCATCAACAGGTGATTCCAACAAGTGATAGTAATTTATCCCTCGATCCCCCATTGGTTGACCAAGTGGTCGATTCGGATTTATCTGTGGTTGATCCCACTCTTCCTTTGGAGAGTGAAGTTAAAGTGGTTGAGTCGGTTTCATTTCCACCTGATCCCGCTCTTTCAACAGAGAGTGTTAATACCGAAGTAGTCTCTTTAACCAAATCTTCGTCTTGTTCTTCTCTTCCAGTAGAGAATGAACTGAATCCTGTTGAATTTTTTATGCTTCATTCTGATTGTTCTTGACAAGAGGAAATTTTTTCTATTTTGACAGAACCCTCTCCGAGTAGTGAGGTTATTTCATTTGATTGGAGTGACCTAACATAGTCTCGTCTTCATTTGAGTGTTCCTTTCTAGATAGTTGTGAATGTTACTGCTAGGCGGATACTTTGTACTATTGTTAACGAAGGGGCTTCTGTTAGTATTCTATCATCAACTGCTTGGCAAGCTTTAGGTTCTCCTCAGCTTGTGCCAGCTACTGATCAGGTACTAGATTTTAATAGAAGACCTACTGCACTTTTAGGGACCCTTCCTTATTTTCCTATTACGTTAGGAGGGAAAACTGTCTGTATTGATATTATGGTGGTCCAAGGTCCTTTAGATTTCAATCTACTCCTTGGACGTGATTATGTTTATGCCATGAAAGCTGTAGTGCCCACACTTTTTAGAGTGATGTATTTTCCCCATTAAGAGAATATTGTGACCATTGATCAGCTTTCTTTTGTTACACCTGACCATTGCATTACTCCTAGTAATCATATTGCCCTGAATGTGCCGCATGTTCTTGTGGTTCCTTCCCCTTATTCTAGTTAGCTTCTTCCCATCATAGGTAAAATGGGGGGCATGGCTCTAGGATATGGACATCATAATGGAGCTAAGCCGCTAGCTTTTATGAAATGGGGGCAACCTACCAACCTCTAGATATCATGTTGGATAGGAACAGTTTTTAGAGCATAGTTTACTTTTGGTTTCAAGCTCATTAAAAAATAAAACTATTCCTTAAGCATAGTTTACCCTTTTGGTTTCAAGCTTGCATAAAAATGAAATCATTCATGAGCAAAGTTCCCATTCTATGTCAATCTCGTTAAAAAATGAAACAGATCTCCTCAAGCATAGTTTACCTTTTGGTTTCAAGCTTGCATAAAAATGAAATCATTCTTAAGCATAGTTCATTTTCTATTTCAAGCTCGTTAAAAAATGAAGTAGGTTTCCTTAAGCATAGTTTACCTTTTGGTTTCAAGCTTGCATAAAAATGAAACCATGTTCCAAGCATAGTTACCTTCCGTTTCAAGCTTGTGTAAAAATGAAACATATCCCCTTCCCTTGAGTCAAGTCTTCCCTTTAGTGTTAGAACTTGAACCTTCTTTTCACCTGCTTGATTCTCATTCTTCCTACCCACATGGTTAACATTTTCACATTAGTAACCAAGTTTTTTAGGATGGGTATGGAAGAATAATCGTCAGACGAAATGAATCTTGGGGGCATGTCGAGCCACTAGCAACCATGCTAGGGGTAAGCTTCGCTAGCAATCATGTTGGGGGAAAGATTCCAACCTCTGTATATCATGTTAATGGGATTTTTCAAGCATAGTTTACCCATTGGTTTCAAGCTTGTGTAAAAATGAAACCAATCTTTGAGCATTCTTTTAACCAATCTTCGAGCTCGTTAAAAACACTAAGATGGTGTTGAGCTTCCTTTTCATTTTTTGTGCTCTGGTTAAAACATGAAAAGTGGTTTGAGCTTAGTTTATTACTTTTTCGTGCTCTGGATTCAAACATGAAAAAGGTTAATAGAGTCCTCTTTAAGCTCTTTTCAAACTCTTAAAATATGAAAAGATAGTCGATCGATCTTGTCTTCTTCATGCTCATTAAAGCATTTGAAGAGTCGTCCGTCCAACGGTAGGTTATCTCTTTTTCGGTTCGGATAGGACTATTTACGAAAAAGGAACACTCTAGCCAATCATGACTGGAAGAGTTCTCTAAGGTATAATTTTACACTTTTTTGGGCCTTAGAGACTAAATCATACGAAAAAGGACCCCTTTGGAGTCTTCTTCTGTAATCGTTCAAACTCTCTAAACATGAATGATACCGAGTTTTCTTTCATTGGAATCGTTAAATTAAACATTGAGAGACCCGTTTTGGGAACGAACCCCTCCTCTCTTAGGTTCGTAAAACATATGAGTCTGGACTTGTCTTCCGACAAGCTATATCGAGTTTTTGTTACCCTCTTTCAACTCGTAAAATTGAAAAGAGGCACTCATCGATCATGATGGGGGAAATGGGAAGGGAATCATTTTTGCAAATAAATGGCAGTAGTTTGTCATTACCTTTGAACATGGCACTTGTCTACACATCATGTCAGTCAATTGGGTATTCAACTGATCTCCATGACGATCCACTTTCATGAGTCATGCCACTCCTTTGAGTCTTTCAAAAGAATGCATTGTCCACTGTCACATTGTGTGTTTGTCTCGTTCAGTCATGCTGCCAAGTCTCTTTGTCATGCCTCCCGATGTTGAAAGGGGATTTGAAGAAGTTTTACCTCTGCAGTCAACATAGTCTTTGTGTCAGTACTTTTGAGTCAGTCCTATGGTTACTACATTCACATCATTCCAGAACTATGTTTCGAGTTTCGTGTCATCAATGTGGGATTCATCATGGCCCTCCTTCGATGAGACTATTCCCGTCGACATCGGCTCATCATTCAGGAAATAGTCTTAGAAACAAATACTTAGTAGCTTGAGATATGTATGCCTTAATGACAAATTCTCTCACTCTTGACATAGGTTCACATCATTGACCTTTGATCGATAGAATCAACTGGGCAGACATCAGTACATCTATTCACACTCAGTAGATTGTACTAGGGTACATTGGGAATCATTGAAATTAATGGTGATATCCCTCGCACTTGTTAATGGTTCACATCATTGGCCTGTAATCAAGTGGTTTCTACCATGTTCGACTTGAGATCATTGTAATCACATGGATAGAATCGTACTTTGTGGAAGACGAGACGAAGACCTTGGGCATTTGTTTTAAAAGTGCTCATTGCTTTTCCCCTAGGTTGCGATGGAGTTTTGCATATCTAGCGTGGATCCACATTTGTGTGGTTGTGGCTATGCTCAAATTTGTGTCTGTATGACATAGATCTACATTGTATGTTTGGTAGCTATGTCCAAGTTTGATTCCTCTATCACATGGATCTACATTGTATTCTAGTAGCCATGCTTGTTTATTCCTCCCATGGATCTACCTTGTATTGGTCTGCAGCCATGAGTTGGTTACTTGCATTTATGAGTCAAAATATTGATGTACTACAGATGCCTACTTAACTACATGCTCTGATCGAGCCAACATTTTCACCTCGTAGCAATGACTTGTTCTCTCAAAGCTCTCGTTTATCATATCCCTCTAAGACTCATGCTTTGGGGGGCATCCTGTTATACCAAAATCCTGTCATCATCATGTGATAAGACCTTTGACATACCTATTTTCCCTTAATCCCAGCACTTGGAGTGGAAACCCATGTTGATTGTCAATCTTTCATAAAAAGACTTAGCACCACGCTTTCCCCTTTGTCCATGAGCAGTACCTTGCTTGCACCGCCTGTGCCTTGTTATCCATAAGTGATGCCATCACTTATAGCCCTTGGTCCATAAGCGTTTCTTACCTGAACCACTCTGTCATAGAAGGAGAAAATCGGTACCCTAGGTAAAATGGGAAAAAGAGAAGATTCTCGAGGCTTCTAGATCATGATCGTCGTGTCCTCCCTTATCCCTAACATTGTGGGTTAGTTGAGCTTGAGATCCCCCATCATAGGATCTTAGAGGCCACCTCATCCACAAATATCTCAACCATTCCTATCCATTAAGCCTTAGAAATACAAGCTCATATCCATGGTTGAGGGGGAGAACCATTGAAGTATTGTTATGCTGTTGGATTGACCACTTGGACCAAGCCATTGGAGAGCATAGAGAGCAAAGTTGGAGCTTATGGGGATGAAAGTTTTGGTTTCATGGAGATGCATGTCAACACTAAGGCTTAATTGATTGTAAACTTCTCTGTTTTTATCTTAATGCAAAGCTGATTTTCGTCCCACATTACCGTTGCTGTTTGATTTCACATGTATATGTTGTTAGATTCCTTAGTCACTAACATGGATCAATAGATTATATTTTGGCAGCTTTGATGTGTTTACGTGTTTGATCTGATTGTAGGTACACAGGGTTACTATCGAAGCATCACATTCTAGGTATCTACGGTGTCCAAGGAGGGTCTTCATCCTTTGTCGTTCATTTGTTCTGGATTTGAACCATTCAGACCAGAGGAATAGCTTCTATCCGCAGAAGGTGAAATATTCCTGCTAATAATGTGATGTTGGACAAAGTAAATTTCCTCGTTGAAACGCTCATCACTCATGTTATCTTATATGGTTGTGAAGCTTGGAGATGAAACATTTCCAAAGAATCATGGAGAATAATTGAGCAAATCCGGAAGCATTTTATTACTTATAATATTAAAATTAAGAGAAATATGCCCTATCCTATTCTCCTCTTAGAAGCACTGATCTCTTCCATTCAAAGGATGGCTATGATTAGATATCTAATGTACAAGTACAAATTAAACAATATAGGGGACCACCAGATTCCTAAAATTGCTCTTTACTCTATCCAAAACCACCTATTCATCAAGCGGAGATGGCTTAAAGATGCCACAATATGGTTACATTGTTGCAGGATTGACGAAACTACCACTTTGCAAAATATCAATAACATTAAAAATGTTTTACTTCTACATTCAGAGAGAAAATGTGGTGCAATGAAGATTTAGAGGCTAAAAGAAAATTATGATATTATAAAGAGGTCATTAGACCTAATCTTGAGGATTGAAATTATCTTTCTATATTAATGAGCTCAAAGAAAAAAAATATTATTGCCAAGATTAGAACAAACTCTCATGAGATTCATAGTGAAATTAGGTGTTGCACAACCTCTAATACACCTTGTGATGAAAGGATTTTCCATCTATGTGAGTTGTTACAGCTGATTTTACCACACATGGTGGATCACATGTTTATGGCCTTCCCTATCCCTCTACAGACTCTTTGGACCCCATGGACCATTTTTTTACCTTTGATGTTTCCAAGATCATCCCTAAAAACATGCGTTATTTTCCATACGTGACTTTTAAACCTATTTTCGCGTAGATATGCAGATATGACCCTTAAACCCGCGTACATTGGGATGTGTGCAAAAGGATAAATAGTTTTGGAGTTTTCCTTGATGTGGATCCAAGTCACTTGTCTCTTGGCCTTCCATATTCCTTGATATCGCTCGGATTCGACCTTCCATTACCCCATTGAGGCACTATATAAGTAACCCTTTGGATACCTTGAAAAGAGGAGGAATTGAAGAGCAAGAAAACTATAGTCCATTGTTGCTGGAGCTTATACTTGAGTCTGCATCCCTTTGTCCCTTGGAGCACTTTGTGTTCTTCCCAAGCTTGCCTTTGCTTGTGAGCTTGCTATCAAGAGACGGAGGATTGAAGTGGTGGAGGCCCAGGTGGAGGACTCAGTTTCTTTGGTTCATAGACGTGCCGACAAAGGTTGTCATTCTTGTAATCTCTTATTTATATTAATAGAAATATCTTTTCCTATCCACTAATGTGTATTTAAATGAATATTGAATCCATGGATGCTTTTAAATGCTTATATGTTATTGATTATATATGCTAGAGTAGTTCTAACACAATTATATAGCATGCTTGTCTTGTTTGCTAATTGTTGAGAGAGCAAATTGCTAACATAAGTGAAATTGGAAAAGCTTAACGGGGATCTACATCAACCATCCAGAATGTTGATGTATTTGTAACTTCAGAATGTATTCACTTGTATATCTTATGTCTTGTACCCCGATGTTTATTTCAGGAAGTGTCCTTAATGTATTTGAGTCATGTCATGCCTCGATGTTCCTATCAGGAGATTCTATAATGAAAACAAGTCATGTCAAGTCATTATTGGTAACCCTCCTATTGTTCAAGGGTTAAAGTACCCACAGTTCTGGGGCACTAGGGTTATTAGAATCTCCTACAGAAGTCGGCCCTAGTGAGTCATTGTCAAGTCGGGAAGTAGTGTAAATAGAGAGTGAGCCTCTCTATTTATCATACACTCACTCACACTTAGTTGTAGCGCATAGCTGAGGAAGAAGAAGTTGTTGGTGCTAGAAAGAAAGAGGCTGCCGCTTTCAGGATATCATCTTACTGTTTTTGGGGCTTTTCTATTTGGTGTTCATTCTATCTCTGAGGAAGTTACGGGGTTTTCTCCTTTATGGTTTCCCCGAGGAAAATATTTGTGTTCATTGTCTTATGTGTTTGATTGATGTGCTTGTTATTCTCTCAGTTAAGATCCTAAGTTAATGCTAGCTTAAATGATAAAAATCTAACATGGTATCAGAGCTAACCTGAGAAGAGGACACTGTGCAGCTACGGAAACTAAGGCTTCCTACTTTTTGGACCTCTCTCCATAGATTTTCAGCAAAAGAAGGTTGGACTGACTCTCCTCCCCAGGGCGCATCTTTCTGTCGAAGCAGAATCTGATTCTGAGCATTTTTAGTTTTTGACCCAACACTAGTGCTGAAAATTAGGGCTTTCCACATAAGTGGAATTTTTGAGTGAGCCTAGGCCTGGATTGATCTCCTCCTCAAAATCAAAGTTTAGAGATCAATATCAAAGCATTTGGTTAGACAGAACTATGGGAAAGTCAAACCCTAAGTTGCTCTTGAACCAGCACTGTAGAAATTCAGCTCCAAATCCAGATACGATATCTTAACCTGGTAAGATCTAAATATTTTGTATTTCCATTTGAGGTTCTCAGTTATGATGTCTCATCATACCAATCTTGATGAAAATCTTGAGGGAGATGATAGCTTCCGAGCCTAGAAGTATAGGATCTCCCTGGTCCTGGAAGAAAATGAGTTGGACTCCTACATCAATGAGGAGATTCTAGTTCCAAAGGGAGATTATACTAAGGCCTTACACAAGAAGAAGTTGGTTATGGATAAAAGGATTATTGCTAATTCAATCAAGGATCACCTCATACCACAGGTGTGCTCTCTAAAGACACCTAAAGCTATGTTTGATTCCCTAACCAAACTATTTGAAGGAAAGAACATAAATCGGAAGATGACCTTGAGGAACCAATTGAAGAATGTGAAGATCCAGAATGCGGAGACCATACAACCATACTTCACTAGGGTCTCCTAGATCAATGAACAACTTGAAGTAGTAGATGAAGAAGTGGAGAATGCAGAGATTGTAATGACGACCTTGAATGGTATCCCTAGGACATGGGACTCTTTCATTCAAGGGATCTGTGCCAGAAAAATGTTAGTCAAGTTCAGCAAACTATGGGAAGAATGCTCTCAAGAAGAAGCTCGGATAGCAGCTCAAGAAGAAAAGATGGGAAGTGAATATCAAGCTCTCATAGTACAATCCAAGAAAACCAGATCTAGCCACCACAGAGGTAAGTACTCTCATCAAAGGAATAACTTTAGAAAGCCTAGAGACAGGTCTAAGTTCATTTTCTATACATGTGATGAAAGAGGACACTTTAATAGAGATTGTCCTAGGAACAAAAGTAGCTCTCACAAGAAGAAGGGAAACAAGTGAATACATCATGCTCATGCTACAGAGGATGATGAACCTCCCACAAAGAGAAACATACAAGAAAGTGATGAAGAATATGTTCTAATTTCTGCTCTCACGAGAACTATCACACATGGCAGCAATGATTGGCTTATAGACTATGGTGCTTCCAAACATATGACAAGATTCAAGGAATCCTTTGTGAAACTATCTGAACATGAATCACCTCACAAGGTGAAACTCGAAGATGACTACCAGTATCCAATTAAAGGTAGTGGTGAATCCTCATACAAGCTAGACTCTGGAAAGTCTATCAAGATGAAAGATGTATTGTTTTTACCTGGACTAAAGAAGAACCTCCTCTCCATATTGCATTGGATGCAAAAGGAATGAGGGTTGCATTTGTAGATTTCCAAGTCCTCATGTGGCCAAAGGGAAAGTCTTTCGATGATGCAGTAGTGATTGGGGAACAATAAGGAGGAGTATACAAATTGAAGGGCCAACCAGAACAAGCTTTGGTTCATGACTTGGTAGAACCAAATGAGCTTTGGCATAGAAGGCTTGTACATGTGCATTATAGAGCACTGCCACTTGCAAGAAAAGCTATTGAAGGTCTCCCAGAAATGCAGACAAAACATGAAGGTGTATGCAAAGGATGTGCGAAAGAGAAAAACACAAAGAAGACATTTCCAAGTAGCGAGAGCAAGGCAAAAGGAATCTTGGAAATTATCCACTTCGATGTATGCGGTCCAATGTCATCCAGTTCACTAAGCGGGTATGTATACTATGTTTCTTTTATTGACAATTTTTCTAGAAAGGCATGGATATACTTGTTGATGTAATTGTAACTTCAGAATGTATTCACTTGTATTTGTTATGTATTGTAACCCTATGTTTATTCTAGGATCTATTTGTAATATCATTGAGTCATGTCATGCCTCGATGTTCCGATCGGGAAGATCTATAATGTAAACAAGTCATGTCAAGTTATTATGGGTAACCCTCCTATTGTCTAAGGGTTAAAGTCCCTGCAGATCCGGGGCACTAGGGTTATTAGACTCTCCTAGAGAGGTCAGCCCTAGTAGGGTTTTAGTCATGTCAGGAATTAGTATAAATAGAGAGTTGGCCTCTCTATTTAACACACACTTGTCCACACTCAGTTGTAGCGCATATCTGAGGAAGAGAAAGACACTAGGGCAAGGAAGAAATAGGTTAATGTTGTCAGGAGATCATCTTACTATTTTGGGGTTTTACTTTTGGTGCTAATTCTATCTTTGAGGAAGTTGCGGGGTTTTCTCCATTTATAATTTCCCTGAGGAAAAACACTGTGTTCATTGTCTCTTGTGTTTGATTGCTGTACTTGTTGTTCTCTCAGTTAAAGATCCTAACATAATGCTAGTTTAATTGATTAAAAACTAACATGGTATCAGAGCTAACCTGAGAAGAAGCCACTGTGTAGTTGCGGGAACTATGGATTCCTACTTTGTGGATCTCTCTCCATATATTTTCAGCAAAATAAGGCTGGAATAACTCTCCTCCCTAGGGTGCATCTTTCTGTCGAAGCATAATCCAATTCTGAGGTTTTTCAGTTTTGGACCCGACACTACTGCCGAAAATTAGGGCTTTTCACATAAGAGGAATTTTTCAGTGAGCCCAGGCCTGGATTGATCTCCTCCCTAAAATTGAAGTTAGGGATGAAATTCAAATCATTTGGTTGGACAAAACTCTAGAAAAGCAAAACCCTAGTTTGCTCCTGAACCAGCTCTGCAGGATTTCAGCTCCAAATCCAGATCCAACATCTTGACCTGGTAAGATCTAAATATTTTTTATTTCCATTTGAGGTTCTCAGTTAAAGATGTCTCATCATACCAAGCTTGATGAAAAGCTTGAGGGAGCTGATAACTTCCGAGCTTGGAAGTATAGGATCTCCCTGGTCCTGGAAGAAAATGAGTTGGACTCCTATATCAATGAGGAGGTTCCAGTTCCATAGGGAGATGAGGCAAAGGCCTTACATAAGAAAAATTTGGTTATGGAAAAGATGATCATTGTTGATTCTATCAAGGATCACCTCATACCACAGGTGTCCTCCCTAAAGACACCTAAATCTATGTTTGATGCCCTAACCAAACTGTTTGAAGGGAAGAACATAAACCAGAAGATGACTTTGAGGAACCAGTTGAAGTATGTGAAGATTCAAAATGCGGAGACCATCCAGTCTTACTTCACAAGAGTTTCTCAGATCAAGGAACAATTGGAATTAGTAGATGAAGAAGTGGAAAATGTAGAGATTGTAATGACCACCTTGAATGGTCTCCCTAGATCATGGGACTCCTTTATTCAAGGGATATGTGCTAGAAAGAAGTTAGTCAAGTTCAACAGACTATGGGAAGAGTGCTCTCAAGAAGAAGCTCGGATAGCAGCTCGAGAAGAGAATATGGGAGGTGAAGATCAAGCTTTCACAGTACACTCCAAGAAAACCAAAAGAAGATCTCATCACCCGAGAGGTAAGCACTCTCACAAGGATAACACTAGAAAATATTTGTCTAGAATCAGATGTTATACATGTGATGAAGTAGGACACTTTACAAGATATTGTCCTAAAAGACATAATAAGAAAAAGAGCAACAAGAGAAGACATCATGCTCATGCTGCAGAGCTGAGAGGATGATGAACCATCGAAGAGAAGAACCAGATATGAAAGTGAAGACTCTTCTAGTGAAGAAGAATATGTCTTGATTTCTGCTCTCATGGGAAACATCACACATGGAAGCAATGATTGGCTTATAGACAGTGGGGCTTCCAAACATATGACAAGATTCAAGGAATCCTTTGTGAGACTATCAGAACATGAATCACCTCACAAGGTGAAGCTTGGAGATGACTACCAATATCCAATAAAAGGTAGCGGGGAATCCTCTTGTAAGTTAGACTCTCGATTCAAGAAGATTGAAATCAGCAGGGATGTGACATTTGATGAAGACACATATTACAACAAATCCAGAAAGAGACCTACTGAAGAACCTGAAGAAGAATAAGCACCTAGAATTCATGATACAACCATGAACGAAGAAACTCAAGAAGAAGATCGAGAAGTTGAAGAACCAAAAAGACTTGTAGATCCACCTCCAGAAAAGAATCCTCATAAGAGGAAGCCTGCTTGGGTACGAGAAGTTATCCAAGGTGTGGAAAGATATGGGGCTCTAGAAGAGAATCACAGAGAAAGAAAGAGGACCAGATCCTGCTCCAGGTATGTAGCATTACTATGTGATTTCATTGATAAAGAACCTTCCAATTATGATGAAGCGGTAGAACATAAATAATGGAAGGATGCTATGATCGAAGAGTATCAATCGATCATGAAGAATGATGTTTGGGATGTTGTCCCAAGACCAGAAGGGAAGTTATTTGTAACTTCCAAATGGATCTACAAGATCAAGCATGATGCAGATGATAGCATTGAAAAATATAAAGCAAGATTTGTTGCTCGAGGTTTCTCCTAGAAAGAAGGAATAGATTATGAAGAAACCTTTGTACCTGTAGCTAGATACACTTCCATCATATCAGTACTTGCTCTGGCTATAGTGATGAAATGGAAGATACACCAAATGGATGTCAAGATTTCTTTCTTGAATGGTGTAGTGGAAGAGGAAGTGTATGTGGAATATCCACTCGGTTTTGAGACACATGATAGTGAGTCTCATGTATGTAAATTGAAGAAAGCCATGTACGGTTTGAAACAAACACCCAGGACATGGTACGATAGAATTGATAGCTTTCTATCCAGTTTGGGATTTACCAAGAGTAAAGCTGATTCCAACCTTTACTACAAGGTTGAAGATGGAAACCCAGTGATGTTCCTACTGTATGTAGATGATTTGTTTGTTACATGTATGGATGTGTTGATTGCTGATACAAAGAGAAAGCTTGCTGCTGAGTTCGAAATGAAGGACTTGGGTTTGATGTATTATTTTCTAGGTATGGAGGTGTGGTAGAGTACGGATGGAATCTCCCTTGGACAAGGGAAGTATGCAGTAGAGATTTTGAAGAGGTTTGGGATGATGGACTACAAAGCCACGACCTATGGCATAGAACCTAAAGCTATTGAGCGATGCTTCATTAGAGTCGGTTGATGCTACGATGTATTGTCAGATGATTGGGTCCTTGATGTACCTGATGAACACAAGACCATATATTTTCTTTGCTGTGAACACCTTGATCCAATTTCTGACAGATCCGAGACATGTTCACTTGACTGCTGCAAAGCATATTTTGAGGTACATGAGGGGTACAATTGATTATGGGCTCAAGTACGAGGAAAATCAGAAGATTAACCTAGAGGGTTATGTTGATTCAGATTGGGCAAGTAGTGCCATCGATAGGAAGATCACTTCAAGATGTTTCTTTAGTATAGGATCAGCTGTGATCTCTTGGTTTAGCAGGAAGAAATCCTGTGTGGCACTAAGTACAGTTGAAGCAGAGTATGTCACAGCCTATACAACTAGTTGTGAGGCAATATGGCTGAGGATGCTACTGCATGATTTATTTGATCTCCAGTTGGATGCTACTTGTATACATTGTGACAACCAGAGTTGTGTGAAGTTGTCAGAGAATCTAGTGTTCCATGACAAGTCGAAGCATATCAAGATCAAGTATCACTATATCAGGGATATGGTGCAGAGGGGAGCAGTGAAGCTCCAGTATGTTGCAACAGACGATCAGTTAGCTGATGTGTTGATGAAGCCATTGGCCAGAGTGAAGTTTGAGTACTTTAGGGAGGAGCTTGGTGTTCTCCAAATCGAGGTCCCTTCCAAGGGGAAGTGATGAGTCCAGAAGCTATTCTGACGAGTAGGTTAGATGTAAGGGCAGAGCCATTCTGTCATGGTGAGAGGATTGATTCCTTTCATGTCAGATATGAGTGCTAAGCCATTTTGATATGACTATAGGATTGGTTCCTACATGATCAGATATAAGGGCTATTTCCATTCTTGGAATGGAGCTACCTGGTGAGGTACCAGGAATCCTCATTCTAGGACTAAGAGCCATTCTGATATGATAGAGGGATGTGTTCCCACTTGATCAGATGTAAGGGCTATGCCATTATATCATGGTTAAAGGATTAGGTTCCTTCCATGTCAGATGTGAGTGCTGGCCATTCTGACGAGTAGGTTAGATGTAAGGGCAACTGCCACTCTTTGGGAGAATGGAGGCACCTGGTCAGTTACCAGGTAGCTCAGTCTGGGACTAGGGGCCATTTTGATATGACTGTAGGATTGGTTCCTACAAGATCAGATGTGAGTGCATGCCTTTTTGATGAGTAGGTAAGATGTAAGTACTGTGCCTTTCTGGCGAGTAGGTCAGATGTAAGTGCCGTGCCTTTCTGACGAGTAGGTCAGATGTAAGTGCTGAGCCTTTTCACAAATGATAGTAGTTGTGTCCTATCATGCTTGTGAATGTGAGTGCTGAGCCTTTCTAATGTGATTGTAGGATTGGTTCCTACATGATTAGATGTGAGTGTTGGGCATGCCTTTCTGATGAGTAGGTCAAATGTAAGTGCTAGGTGGGCCATTCTGATGAGTAGGTCAGATATAAGCGCTAAAGAAGACCTACATGGTGGCTAGGCCTACAACTAGCATGAAAAAGGGTTGTCTCTGTAGAACTTCCTATGATGAGAAGAATCATGAGATAGCACATATGACGATGACCCAGTAATGATCCAGATCGAAATATGATTCAGATCCAGTTATGATGTCTCCGAGATGATACCGACCGAGTGATGATCTAGATCCAACAGTGATGATCCAGATCAAGTAATGATCCAGATCCAACAGTGATGATATTGATCAAGTGATGATCTAGATCGAGTGATGATTTAGATCCAGTGATGATCCAGATCCAGTGATGATCCATATCAAGTGATGATCTAGATCCAGTGATGATATCCAGTGATGATCCAGATCGAGTGATGATCCAGATCCAGAGATGAATATGACTTGAAGATGAATATGACTTGGAGACGAAGATGACTTGAGGATGCAGATGATGAGAAGATCTAGATAAGAAGACCAGCGATGAAAATTGTGTCGAGAAGAATACCTTCCTAGTTAAGAGGGAGTGTTGATGTAATTGTAACTTCAGAATGTATTCAATTGTATTTCTTATGTATTGTAACCCGACTTTTATTCCTGGATCTATTTGTAATATCATTGAATCATGTCATGCCCCGATGTTTCAATCAGGAAGATCTATAATGTAAACAAGTCATGTCAAGTTATTGTGGGTAACCCTCCTATTGTCTAAGGGTTAAAGTCCCCGCAGTTCTGGGGCACTAGGGTTATTAGACTCTCCTAGAGAGGTCGGCCCTAGTAGGGTTTTAGTCATGTCGGGAATTAGTATAAATAGAGAGTTGGACTCTCTATTTAACACACACTCATCCACACTCAGTTGTAGTGCATAGTTGAGGAAGAGAAAGACACCGAGGCAAGGAAGAAAGAGGTTACTGCTATCGGGAGATCATCTTACTGTTTTGGGGTTTTACTTTTGGTGCTGATTCTATCTCTGAGGAAGTTGTGGGGTTTTCTCCATTTATGGTTTACCCGAGGAAAAACACTGTGTTCATTGTCTGATTGTTGTACTTGTTGTTCTCTCAGTTAAAGATCCTAACATAATGCTAGCTTAATTTATTAAAAACTAACAATACTTTATGAAGAACAAAGATGAAGTATTCAGCAAGTTTAAGGAATTCAAAGCCTTTATCAAGAATCACATAGAAAAGAAGATCAAGACCTTTTGATCAGATAATGGTGGAGAATTCACATCAAATGAATTCAGAGAGCTATGCAAAGAATCAGGGATTAAGAGGGAGTTATCCACTCCATATAATCCACAATAGAATGGGATTGTAGAAAGAAAGAATAGAACGATCATGGAAGCAGCAAATGCCATGCTTCATGATCAAAACCTTCCCATGCATCTATGGGTAGAAGCTGCCAGAATAGCGGTGTATGTACAGAATCGTACTCCACATAGAGTACTCGAGAACAAGACACCTAAAGAAGTAAGCCATATCAGAATATTCAGCTGTCCTGTATACATACACATTCTGAAAGAAAAGAGGACGAAGTTAGATCCTTCAGGAAAGAAGGGTATATTTGTGGGATACTCTGAAAGCTCGAAGGCTTACAGAATATACTTCCCAGGGTTCAAGAATATTGACATTAGCAGAGATGTAACATTTGATGAAGATTCAGCCTACATCAAATCCAGGAAGAGACCCGCTGAAGAACCTGAAGAAATAAGAGCACCCAGAATTCATGATACAACCATGAACAAAGAAATTCAAGAAGAAGATCGAGAATTAGAAGAACATCAAGAACCTGTAGATCCACCTCAGGATAAAAATTCTCATAAGAGGAAACCTACTTGGGTACGTGAAATTATCCAATGTGTAGAAAGATATGGAGCTTCAAAAGAAACACACAGAGGAAGAAAGAGTACTAAGTCTTGCTCTAGTTATGTAGCCTTGCTATGTGACATTTTTGATAAAGAGCCTTCCAACTATGAAGAAGCAGTAGAAAGGAAAGAATGGAAGGAGGCCATGATCGAAGAGTATCAATCGATCATGAAGAATGATGTTTGGGATGTTGTCCAAGATCCATTGTAACTTCCAAATGGGTCTACAAGATCAAGCATGCTGCAGATGGCAACATAGAGAAATATAAAGCAAGATTCGTGGCTTGTGGTTTCTCCTAGAAAGAAGGAATAGATTATGAAGAAATTTTTTCACCTGTAGCCAAATACACTTCCATCAGATCAGTACTTGCTCTGGCTGCAGTGATGAAATGGAAGATAAACCATATGGATGTGAAGATTGCTTTCTTGAATGGTGCAGAAGAAGAGGATGTGTATGTGGAGCAACCACTTGGTTTTGAGACACATGACAGGGAGTCTCATGTGTGTAGATTGAAGAAAGCCCTGTACGGTTTGAAATAGGCACCCAGGACATGGTATGGCAGAATTGATGGCTTTCTATCCATTTTGGGCTTTACCAAGAGTAAAGCATATTCCAACCTTTACTACAAGGTTGAAGATGGCAATCCAGTGATACTCCTACTATATGTGGATGACTTGTCTGTAATAGGTATGGATGGGTTGATTACTGATACGAAGAGGAAACTTGCTACCGAGTTTGAAATGAAAGACTTGGGTATGATGCACTATTTCTTAGGCATGGAGGTGTGGCAGAATGAGTATGGAATCTTCCTTGGACAAGGGAAGTATGCAGTAGAGATTATGAAGATATTTGGGATGATGGACTGCAAGGCCATAACCACACCTATGGAATTGAACCTAAAGCTATTGAGTGATGCTTCATCAGAAGTGGTTGATGCTACGATGTATCATCAGATGATTGGGTCCTTGATATACCTAACGAACACGAGACCAGATATTTGCTTTGCTGTGAACACCTTGAGCCAGTTCTTGACAGATCCGAGACATGTTCACTTGATTGATGCAAAGCATATTCTTAGGTACCTGAAGGGTACCATTGATTATGGGCTCAAGTATGAGGCAAATCAGAAGATTAACCTGGAGGGTTATGTTGATTCAGATTGGGCAGGAAGTGCCATCGATAAAAAGAGAACTTCAGGATGCTGCTTCAGTATGGGATTAGGTGTGATCTCTTGGTTTAGAAGGAAGTAGTCCTATGTGGCACTGAGTATAGCTAAAGTAGAATATGTCGTAGCTTATTCAGCTAGTTGCGAGGCAATGTGGCTGAGAAAGCTACTATCTGATTTATTTGATCTCCAGTTGGATGCTACTTATATATATTGGAACAACTAGAGTTGTGTGAAGTTGTCAGAGAACCCAGTGTTCCATGACAAGTTGAAGCATATCGAGATCAAGTATCACTATATCAGGGATATGGTGCAGAGAGGAGAAGTGAAGCTCTAGTATGTTGCGATGAATGAACAAATAGCTGATGTGTTGATGAAGCCATTGGCCAGAGTGAAGTTTGAGTACTTCAGGGAGAAGCTTGGTGTTCTCCAGATCGAGGTTCCCTCCAAGGGGAAATGATGAGACCTAGAGCCATTCTAACATGGTGAGAGGATTAGGTTCCTTCCATGGTTAGATGTAAGGGCTGAGCCATTCTGTCATGGTGAGAGGATTTGGTTCCTTCCATGTCAGATGTGAGTGCTGAGCCATTCTGATGTGACTGTAGGATTGGTTCCTACATGATCAGATATAAGTGTTGAAAGCCATTCTTGGAATGGAGGCACCTGGTCAGTTACCAGGAATACTCAGTTTGGGATTGAGGGCCATTCTGATATGACTGTGGGATGTAGTCTTACATGATCATATGTGAGTGCATGTCCATTCTGATGTGATTGAGGGATGTGTTCCCACTTGATCAGATATAAGGGCTAATGCCATTCTATAGGAGAATGGAGGCACTTGGTCAGTTACCAGGAATCCTCAATCTGGGACTGAGAGCCCTTTCAATGTGATGTTTTCGAACATGGTCGAATGTAAGTGCAGACCCTATCTGACAAGACGAGGTCGGATGTAAGTGCAGACCCTTTCTGACAAGATGAGGTCGGATGTAAGTGCAGATCTTTTCTGACAAGATGAGGTTGGATGTAAGTACAGAGCCTTTCTGACAAGATGAGGTCAGATGTAAGTGTAGAGCCTTTCTGACAAGATGAGGTCAGATGTAAGTACAGAGCCTTTCTGACAAGATGAGGTTGGATGTGAGTGCTGGGCCTTTCTGACAAGATGAGGTTAGATGTGAGTGCTGGGCATGGCTTTCTGACAAGATGAGGTTAGATGTAAGAGTTGGGCGGGCCATTCTGACTTAGGGTCAGATATAAGTACTGAATACCTACATGAAGGGTAGGCCTACAACCAGCATGAAAAAGGGCTGGCTCTGCAGAACTTCCTATGACAAGAAGAATCAAGAGATAGCACCATTCTGAGATAGCATCGATGATGATGATCCAGACTTGATGATGATCTAGATCAAGTGATGATCCAGATGTGATGATGATATAGACTTGATGATGATCTAGATCAAGTGATGATCCAGATTTGATGATGATATAGTGATGATGATCTAGCAGTGATGATCTAGATCCCGTGATGAGGATGATGATGACTTGAAGATGAAGAAGACGAAGAATACAAAGAAGATGAAAAAGACTTGAGGATGAAGATGGCGAGATGATCTAGTTGATACAGAGAAGAAGACCAGTGCTGAAAATTGTGTCGAAAGAATACCTTCCTAGTTAAGAGGGAGTGTTGATGTATTTGTAACTTCGTAATGTATTCACTTGTATATCTTATGTCTTGTACCCCGATGTTTATTCTGGGAAGTGTCTGTAATGTATTTGAGTCATGTCATGCCCCAATGTTCCTATTGGGAGGTTCTATAATGAAAACAAGTCATGCCAAGTCATTGTGGGTAACCCTCCTATTGTTCAAGGTTTAAAGTCCCCACAGTTTTAGGGTGCTAGGGTTATTAGACTCTCCTAGAGAATTCGGCCCTAGTGAGTCATTGTTAAGTCAGGAATTAGTATAAATATTGAGCCTCTCTATTTATCATACACTCACTCACACTTAGTTGTAGTGCATAACTAAGGAAGAAGAAGTTGTTGGGGCTACAAAGAAAGTGGCTACTGCTGCCGGGATATCATCTTACTGTTTTTGGGTCTTTTCTATTTGGTGCTAATTCTATCTCCGAGGAAGTTGCAAGGTTTTCTCCTTTATGGTTTCCCCGAGGAAAATCTTTGTGTTCATTGTCTTATGTGTTTGATTGTTGTGCTTGTTATTCTCTCAGTTAAGATCCTAAGTTAATGCTAGCTTAAATGATAAAAATCTAACACACAATAAGGTATGTTTCGAGATCCTTTAGTGTTAGATGTTTATTTCTCTTGCATATTGGGAAGGGATTGATTTCTGCAGTTACTTTGTCTGTTGTGGTACCCCAAGCCATAGGAAGTTTTCTTTGTAACAAAATTGGCGACCATACTGGGGAGTTCCTAGTCATTTCCTTTGGGGGTTTTATTGGCATTCAATGTTCTTGAATTGCTCTAATTTCTCTATTTCTGAGTCAGGTCTGGGGGCATTTTTACCTAGTAGTGTCTGATAGGAGTAAATTTTGTCTTAGCTTGTCTATTTACCTGCTTTTCTATATCTTTTTCTTCCTGTACGCAAGTTTTGTCTTCACAGTCGCGTGTACATGCGGTTTTTCCTGGAATAGCCGCGTATATACATGGATTTTCTGCACACAGTCACATATTCCCTGAATTTTTCCTTTTTGTGGAAGATTAAGTGTTGCTGGGTGAGTTTGGATGATTACTGAGTCTTCTTGGATGCTTTTGGAGTTTGTATACACCTCTGTTTCTGATTAGAGACACTTTTTAGTTTAAATTTTTGAAAATGTTCTTGTCATTCCATTTTCTATTTTTTGTTTTGGGATTAGTGCATTAGGTCTCTTTTACCTTAGTGCTTTTCTTGGGTGCTATATGATAGTGCTTGTAGATTCTGGGGGTTGTAGAGTCATACTTTTGATTTTTATCTCATTTTAATTCAAAAAATACAAAAACATTTGCTTTTTGCATCATTATGCATTGTTGCATTTTGCATTTTGCATGGTACTTGCATTAGGTTTGCTTGAAGAGTATTAGTCATATTTTCATATAGGAATGATTGCATATTCATTTGAAGGAAAATTTTGCACTTCACGTAGTAGCATACCCTATTTTTCATTTGACACAGTGCATTTGCATTGATTGTTAGGTGTGCATTTTACTTCTTGTTGTGTCATAACATCATTAGTTGCACGACCATTTTCCCTTTTGAGTAATAAGCCAATTAAAATCAACGCATAATAAAATGAATTACACTCTTTTCTTTTACAGGGTGCACCAACAAGATTAGGTTTTAGGGTCTTGGAATAGTTCATTATGAGTAAATTCTCCAAGCCCACTAAACGAAACATTTATGTGTCTGTGCAAGTGAGAGTGTGAAATTCCTTTATATAATTAGTGTTTCTTAGGATCCTCCTCTTACAAGGGAGTTAAGCACGAGGCAGTGTGGATAGTTATTGATTGGGATGACCCCTGGTCATAACTGAGTAGCACTGGAGATATTTCTAGGATTGTAATCATATCTAGGGGCTCTTTCAAGAGTTTCGGGCTTTTCTACCCTGCCCATACGGTCAATCCTGCCTGCGACTATCTACTTGCGCATTGATTATATTGATGTGACCTTAGTTTCCTTACCTAGGTTATCGAGGGGGTACTTTGCAAAGGTTATTCTACAGGTGTCCTGGCTAGGTAGGGGTCAGACACATAGTTGCTATATACGTTGAAGCTGAGGGCCACTATAATTGGTTACAAACCTCTGCTTGTTGTGTATGGGAGTCTCAAGCCTCTCCTAGGAGAGACATACCTGCTTCATTCAAGAACTCACATATCCTACCCTTGTTTGCTTTAGATTTGGCTTTACATTTTGTAGGTGTATGCTCTGTGCATGCTAGTTTTCCTAGGGTTTGCATAATTAGATCAAGTCTTTTTCATTTTTGAGTCATTATGGATTTGGGCACGACACTTTGCTGTTGTCGTCGTTTAGCAGGACTTCTTCCTTCCATGTCTCCTCCTCCTCTAGGAGAGAGAAACAGACACTTTGGGTGGACTACTTCTCACTTTGATTCACACATGATGGGAGATCATGAGGATGAGATTCCTGAGATGTATTCTCCACCTCATGAGGTTGGGGATGTAGATTCTACTCCCGTATATTATCCTTCACCAGAAATACCTTCACATTCTGGTTATGATCCCTCTTTCACAGGTCACTGGTATTGGTTTCCAAGCGACGAGACTCATCATGAACCCACAAGAACTAGTCATGTTCATTATGGCATGCCTAATATCCCTGCACCCAATCCAACACATCATGCAGAGTAAAAAATTGAACCTAGCACTATGCCTGGGGGCACTCCTATACCTTTCCACATGGAGAGATTTGGTAGTAGTAGTCACATTGCACCTTCCATCCCAGTGGTGGAAGCTACCTCACATGTCCATCCTAGACCTAGTGTTAGTACTCATATGCGGGTACTAGAACTAAGATGAGTGACCATAGGGAATACCACTTACATCCCTTCACATGTCCCTTCATCCTCAAACCCTACTCCTTCGAATGCATTTTTGACAACCCTTCCTCCCCCTCATTCACGTGGTCCTTCAGGCCAGAATATCTCTACTAGCCACGTTCGTACTGTGACTGCTCGCACAATAGGTTCTCAGAGTCAAGTACCTCTCATTGCCTCGGGAGGTCATATTCCTATTTCTGGATCGTCTAATGGTCCATTGCAAGGAGTTCCCCATATCCCTAACTATGGAGCTTCTCATGGGACATCCCATGGGACACCTTATGGAGCTTCTCATGGACACTCTTATGGACCGCAGTATGGATAGAACTATTAACCCTATGGGTACGGGTTTCAACAACTTGCTTACTCTTCCAATTATGGCTTTGTAGCACCTCATAGTCAAGGTACACCACATCATAATGCTTCCATGTAGCCCTATATGGGTCAAATGGGAGGAGGATATTATGGCCAAGGCCATGGTATTTATAGCAATAAGCCTTACATGAACCAGAAGTATCAGGGAGCGTGGCATAGACCGGCTCAACCTAGGCTCCATTTCCTCGCAACATTGAACTTACCTGACTTATCGAGACTTATGAACTATCTGGTATCTCATGACCCGGCTTGGCTGACTGTCCCTAACAATCTTCCTTTGGACATTCCCAAATTTGAAGGCAAAGCTGGAAAAGATCCTAGTGAGCATGTTACTACTTTTCACCTTTGGTGCTCTTCCAATTCCTTACATGACGATTCAATCCGTTTGAGGCTATTTCAATGCACCCTCAACAAGCCTACAGTGAAATGGTATATAGAGTATCCAAGGGGGAATTCATTTTATTTGATGACCTTGCCATGACTTTCCTCAATCACTTTCAGCTACCCGTGCATTATGACATTGGTACATAACTCTTGTCAACATTTTGACAAGACAAAGCCACACATATCTCGGATCATATTCAAGAGTGGCGTAGATGGAAGTGGTTGATTAAAGTCTTTATACCACCAGAATTTCTCCTTGAGTGGTTCTTCAAGTCATTGTTACCTTACATCGTGAAGGATGTTTCTACATCCGGAGTCCAAAACAAGGAATAAGCAATCTTTAGGGAACAAGAGTTGGATTTGATCTACGCTCAATCCAAAATTTTGTATGAGATTATAGCTAACACTTCACGATCTAGTTTCGATCCCAGGATCAACCTGGACCACATGTCGATGGCATTGTGGGTTGTACAAGTGCCAAACCTGTGGATTTGGTTGTGAAACAAGTGAGCAAATTGTCTATTAATCAATTTGCATTGGGACAAGCCACAGATTCATCTCAACCCACCCAAACGGTGAGTGTAATTTTTGTGCAATCGTCAGACCAGAAGGGAAACCAACAACCCGAAAGGAATAAGAAAAAGGGTAAAAATAATCATAAGAGTGGGAACAAGAATGAAAATGATAATGACAAGAACACTCATAATACTGGGGGGACAAGAAGTCTAAACATAAGGTAAAGTTTCCTTGCAAGTTGTGTAAGGAGGACCACCTCACTCACTTGAGCCCTCATATGGAAGATGCCTTGAGATTCATAGCATAGGGCCCAACTATGCTAATTAATCCTTTACCCCATAATCAAAATATGAACTCGAGGACCATTGATCCTCATTGTGCATTGGGTGGAGATCAAAATCCGCTGGAAGCCAATACTAGTCATGGTTGCATCAACATGGTACATGCTACTAAGGTTGTGACTCATGCGAAGGATTATGGTTCGTCACAACCAAACCTTGGAAAAGAACCCGCTCCACCTGAGAACCCTTTGCGTATCGAAAACCCTATGGATAAACCTAAAGTTGCACCTCGCATTCATAAGGGAGTCCTAAAGAATTTGGGGCACAATCCTAATGCCCAAGCTGCCCAAAACTATTCTGTTATCAAGGATTTGGGCCAAACTCCTTGTGCGATGTCCGCGATTGAAGTACTTTAGAGTTGTCCTCTGCAAAGGAAATCCTTTGTTTTTTCTCTTGGGGTTAATGATGATAACTCTTCTTCCGTTATCAAATTTGAAACCATGGGATTGCAACCTCTCTTGCCTTACTACGTGTCTCTTTTGATTCATGTAGAGTGTCTTAATATGACCATCAAACACACTATGATTGATGAAGGCACTGCTGCTTCCGTGATGTCTTTGTCATGTTTAAAGGGTTTGGGTTCTCCCGAGTTGTCTCAATTCGCTACTATGTTGACTGATTTTGATGGTATATCATTTCGGCCACATGGGATTCTTCCTTCTCTTAAGGTCCAATTGGGAGGGAAGACCATCGCGATTGAGGTCGAGGTGGTTGATGTGCCCCTTGACTACAATATTTTACTGGGCCGTAATTGGATGTATAGTATGCAAGCCATAGCCTCTTCTCTCTTTCGAGTGGTATACTTTCCATTTAATGGGAATATCATTATGATTAATTAGACATCATTCCGTAATCCGAGTGTTAGTGCATCATCGGGAGCTTCTATCCCTATTATCGATCATTCTCAGCCGGCAACTTGGAGTGTGGGTGTGGGTATGTATCCGTCTCTCATGGGAACCTTTAGTCGTCCTGCACTCGTTCTTATGATTGGATCTAGTTTTGGTGGGGCTTCGTCCTCATTGAAGTTGGTGTCTTTTCGCACTACCCCTATGGAAGATCCTTGGATTCTTCCTTCACCGAGTCCTTGGAATGGACCTATCGAAACAGATGTGTCGTTGCCTGCAACAATGATAGCATATCAAGCGAATCTTGATTGTGTTGTAGAGCCTGGTCCTTCCTCTTTGCAGACGGAGGAGGAAGACCCATATGTACTTCTTGCATGGGCAGTTGAGTCCTCTCATGCACATGATTTCCTTGACGGTTTTTTTCCATCGGTTGAAGCCATTATTGAGGCCATGTCTGGGGTTGAACTGCCTTGGGAAGAGTTACATCATCGATCATATTTTCTTCCCGAGCTTGACCGTATGGAGTGTGAAGACTTTAGGGAGATTCTTAGCAAATATATTGGTAGTCCCATGGTTCCATTGAGCTCTCCTAGTCAGATGGATGATGGGAACATGGAAAATTTATCACCTACTATTCCTATCAATATTTCTCGTGATCCTGGCAAAGTTGAGAACGTCTACATTGGGGTGGATTGTTCCCTCGATGAGATCAAGGAGTATACTGGGCTATTTAAAGAGTTTCATGACATATTTGCTTGGTCATACAAATAAATGCCAGGTATTGACTCTCGTATTGTCGAACATGAGATTAAGACCTATCTGAATGCGAAGTCGGTTCAACAACGTTTGCGTGCAGTCAATCCTAGAAAAGTACCCACTATTAATGCTAAGATAGAGAAGCTGTTAAAAGCTGGTTTTATCTATCCCATTCCCTTGACGGAGTGGGTTTCAAATCTCGTTTTGGTTGATAAGAAGCAGGGATCGATCCATAAATGCACTGATTTTCGTGATTTAAATCGTGCTTGTCCTAAGGATAATTTTCTCACACCATTTATTGATCATATTTTGGATGAGTGTGCAGGAAGCTAGGTATTCTCCTTCATGGATGGATTTGTCAAATATAATCATATTTAGATTAAACCCAAGGATCAACATAAAACTGCATTTATTTGTCCTTGGGGTACTTTTGCATATCGAAAGATGCCTTTCGGTCTTAAAAATGCTAGAGCTACATTTCAGTGGGCTATGACCTTAATTTTTCATGATCTCAAAATGATTATCGAAGTGTATTTGGATGACCTTGCTGCTCATTCTCTTCCAAGAGTGCGTCATCCAGACCATTTGAGATTAGTATTCGAAAGATGCCGCCATTACCAGGTTAGGTTAAATCCTCATAAGTGCATCTTTTGCGTAACTATTGGTCGCTTTCTGGGGTTCATTGTATCCAAGGAGGGTATAAGAGACAATCCCTTAAAGGTTGATGCAATACTTTAATTGCCTCCCCTACGTAATATTAGACATCTTCAGTGTTTGCAAGGAGTGGAAAATTTATTGCAGAGATTAGTGGTTAATTTTTCCATTTTGACTAAAGGCTTTATGTGTCTTTTAAAGAAGGACACAACTTTTTGCTGGGATGAGCGAGCCCAGGAGTCCTTTGATGCTCTTAAGCGAGCCTTAGCATCGGCCCCTGTGCTTAGTCCACCTGACTATAGCCGCGATTTTTTATTTATGTGGCCGCGTCCATGGAGATGGTTGGTATGGTTTTGGCTCATGCGGATGAGGAGCTCCACGATAATATCATATATTATTTGAGCCAAAACCTTGTAGATGTGGAAATCCGTGATTCCCATGTGGAGAAACTTGCTTTGGCCATCGTTCATGCGGTTCAAAGATTGAGACATTAGATTCTCCTTCGCCAGACCTTGGTGGCAGCTCATGTCAATCTATTTCAGTTCGTCCTCACTAGAAGGATGATCGGGGGAAAATACAATAAGTGGATTGTTATTTTGCAAGAGTTCGATCTTGAATTCGTTTCGACGAAATCGAAGAAATAATTGATCTTTGCGGAGCTCATATCTGATTTTCCAAGTGTGGAGGAGGAGGAGGTTTATGAGGATACATTTGTCAATGAGCATATTTTCTTTATCTCAAATTTGGACCCATGGTACTGGGATATCATCGTATCTTTGCAAATGTTGAAGGTCCCTACTCACCTTCCATGAGATGAGTGACGACGATTACGTCATGTAGCTATGAACTACCTTATAGTCGATAACACTTTGTACCGCCGTGGGGTAGATTCCATTTTACGTCGTTGTTTAACCCATGATGAGGATGATGTTGTGCTGAATGATTTCCATAGAGGGGCATGTGGTGGTCATTTATTTGGGCTTTCTACAGCCCAAAAAATCTTGAGAGTGGGATATTTTTGGCCTTCAATCTTCAAAGATTGTGTCAATGCGGTTAAGAAGTGTCACCCTTGCTAGGTGTTTGCATGCAATATGCGCTCGCATCCTGCCCCGTTACATCCTATTATCATCGTCGGTCCCTTCACCAAGTGGGGTCTTAACTTCATGGATTGCAATCCATCTCCGGCTAGGGGGCATCATCACATTATAGTGGCTATTGATTATTTCACGAAATGGATAGAGGTTATTCCCATGATTAAATCCGATGGTGAGACAGCCACGCATTTCATTTTCAACCAAATTATTACTCGGTTTGCCATTCCAAAAGAGCTTGTCACTGACCATGGTAGGCACTTTCAGAATAAAATGATGGAAGAGTTGGCTTCAAAGTTAGGGTATAAGCAGGAACACTCCTCTTCTTACTACCCTCAAGTGAATGGACAGGTTGAAGCAGTGAATAAATCACTTAAGTTTATTCTCCAATGAACCATCGCACAAATCAAGATGAATTGGCATATCATGTTATATCCTGCTTTGTGGGCCTATAGAACTACGATTAATACTACCATCGGTTTCTCTCCATATCAGCTCGTACATGGGGTGGAGTCTGTCTTGCCAGTTGAATGCGAAATCCCTTTGTTGAAGCTAGCTATAGAGCTTTTACCAGACACTTCTACATTGAAGGAATGTTTGGTCCACTTAGAGCAGCTTGATGAGCAGCACCGAGATGATTTAGTGGCTCTAGAAGTAAATAAGCGTCGCGTTAAGGTCCAATATGATAAGTCTGTCCATCCGAGGAAGTTTAGTGAAGGTGATTTGGTCCTTTTGTGGGATCAAGCTAAAGAACCCTTGGGGACAGGGAAGTTTAATCCCATGTGGCATGGTCCTTACGTAGTCAAACGTGTGCTAGAGAAGGGCACCTATGAGCTGGTGGATTATGAAGGGACAACCTTGACAGAGCCTAGAAATGGGATCTATCTTAAAAAATACTATGCATGATCTTCATTCAGGGCTGATTGTTGTATATTATTGTACAGTTTTTGAATTGCATAGTTAGGTTTTCTTACGGTGATCGGTTTTGTTGATTAGATTTCATTTCTTATGGCAGATGTCGATGGTGTCTTTCACTTACATAGGATTCGCTGATGGTGCTATCCGTCACACTCAAAACTCAGCTTTGGCTACTTGGGTGATTTATACTCCTACATGGCAATTATTGTCTTCAGGAGGCATATGTTCACGGCCTTCTTCAAACAATGTTGCTGAATATATTGTCGTTATCAAGTTATTGCGGGATTCCATTTCACACAGTGTTCTCTCTCTTGAGGTACGTCTTGATTCACAATTAGTGGTTTCACAGCTTAATGGCTTGTATCGTATTAGGGATTCAACATTATTATGAAGATTCTTACATGTGAGACTACTAGAACAACAAATTGAGAACATAACATACATACATGTTTCAAGAATTTTTAATCAAGTTGCTGACTCATATGCTAACTATGTGTTAGATTGGCATTTGTTTCATAGACCATAAGCATATCACAAACATACATTTTTACACACATGTAAATAAATAAAATTGATTATCATAAAAGTTTTTCATTAAACATCCAAAATGTGACTTCATAATACATAAGTGTCATAATACAAAATTGGGGCTTCTAAGCCACCAAAATATAATACACAGTAGTACAAAAAGAAATACTCTCAGGTCTCTAAGTCCGAGGAGGAGGAGGGGGGTTCTAATCATGGTAGCACACCACGGATCTAGCTAGCCGTTGAAATAATCGAACCCATGCCTGTGGTACACCAACCACCTGGTGCTGCATGGCCTTAGGCAAGTCCTCGACTTGCACCATGGGTACCCTGTGTGTCAAGCGTACAAAGTTTGTGTGGATTCTTTGGAGCATCCACTCCACATCCGCACCCATGATGTCATCTCCCCTTCCCCTCCTTCTATGATGAGGGAAACTGTCAGGTCGCAGTGGTCCAACATCTGCATACACATGACAGATTGTCACTATGTGTCGTCACACCAAAACATGTCTTTTTGAGTCAATATATCAAAAAACACAAAAAATTTAATAATTCAAAAAACTTAAAAAGAGGGTTTGGGATTCATTACCTATGTTTCCATATGCCGCTCCTGGTGGTAGGGGCATGTTCGGATCTCCCTAGAAATATATCCCTGCATAGGGGTAGTCATCAATGGCAATGATCTGCCATTGCCACTATGGAAAGAAGTTCACTGGGTAGGGGTTAGCCACCCTACCTTTGTCCAGTTTATGCATAACATTTTCCCAACTTCGTTGGGCCGGATATTGAACTTCCTGTGGAGAAATGTCCACTCTAGGGCTTAGCCCTGGTACACGCTCAAAGAAGAATGCGCTCAGTATGCTGCCAAAATCGAAGTTTCTCACCCTACCCATCTTACAGTCACTGAGCTGCTGCTTTATGTTACTCAATAGCGTAGTGCTCCAGTCATACACTGTGGGTATCATACACTCCACCGCATAGAAAATCAATGGCCATGAGTCCTGGTGGAGTGAAGCTATTCTGGCTATCCTATCGAGTGCCAATATTATGTCCTTCAGTCCCGACACCTAGATTGAGTTTTTTGGGATATGACTCCCAACCTTTTCTGTGTCTGGAAAGTAGTACACTGCAATGTACTCATAAATAGTTAGGCCACCTCCTTGCCCATGAGATCAGAGATTTACCACCCTTCCTTGTCAGGATAATCCAGTGTTAAAGTATATGTCCTCAATATCTATACTGAGCGATATCCTGTCAATATGAAAAGACTCAGATTCTGGAGCCTAGTAATCCACTAGCATTTGCAGGAGTCTTGGTTTGGCCTTCAGGCTACCAAGACACCAAAACTTATACAAACCACATGCATGTAGATCTTGTTGGGCCATTAAGTCACCTTGAACAACCTCTTCTACATCACCATGTTCCCTCTCCCTCCATTCTAGAACCATCCTACACATAAAACATGATTTTTGATCAGTATTTGCCTTAAAAATCCTTATTCACGGTCGGCTTCCCTGACTTTGATTATCAGCCATATAGCCTGAGCTTGTATCATGTCTAGCCAAGTAGAGCCATTTTACATATGCTTTGTAGCTTGATTCCCCATGTTTACCAGGAGGGGACTTTCCCCCGAGTGTCATTATCCTACACATGTGTCCTTGCATTGAGCATAGGCATGTTCCGCTGCTTGGAACTAGTTTGTTTTCCCCTTGACACTCGTCTCCTCCTAGTCTGTAACTATAAAGCACTTTTATTCTTTTTCAATCTTTTCAAAATATTTGAAAAACTCCAAAAAAATAAAAAAACCAAAAATCCGGATAGGAAAAGATGTTATCTTTGGCAGTAGTTGAGTCGTGTTTCCTTTGAGCAAAGCACTGTATATCACATCCATTGGTTGGGTTAATAGTTTGACTTTAGGAGCTGTACTCATTTCTTTGAGTTTATCTCCACCAACTGGTTAAGCTTCCAGTCCCTATGGAGCCTCTGTCGATGCCTCCTATGTCGCAGAGATGTCCCAATTTTGTATATTGAGTCTATGCTTCCTACATTCAGTCACCATTCACCTTTATGCTCTTGTTCGAAGGAAGTTGAAACCTGAGTCTCCCATTCCTTAGTTCTCTTGACTTTGCATGTTAGCCATTCCTGATACTGATACTGGTTCATGCACATTATGATCGATTCGTTCCACATTATACAGATTTGCTAAGTACCTCGCGTTGGATGATGGGGGATGCCTTAAGGCCCTCCTTCCAGTGGATTTCATCCCATCAACTTCAGATCATTTATTTTGGGATGGGATTCTAGAGTCATTTTGAGTGCCTTGAGACTTGCAGTCATCAGTGGCAGGTTCTCTCACCATCGACAGTTTTTGGGAATACATCAATGTCCCCTGATTGATGGATTCTTTCAAGTGTTCGACCTCAACACATTTATTCACACTTGTTAGTTTTCACTCTAGTACCTTGATTCCCATTTTCATTACCGGTGGGTAATCTCTCATCTGTTAACGGTATACATCAATGACTGGTAATAAGAAGATGGACTACTATGTTTGACCTCGACACCTCTATTCACATAGTAGGACATGTACTTGTAGCAGATTGTGTAGAATACCTTCCAGATTGGTGCCATTCATATATGCTACCTCCTTGATCGTGCCAGTGTTCATGAGATTTCAGCTCTCCTGACTTGATTCCAGTGTATGTCAGATATCTTTAGCCATTATGGAGATCTTGATTCATGGTATATCTTCAGCTTTCATGGAGATCATGATCCTTTGTATATCTTCATCATGGAGATTCTTATCTATCTATATTGTATGTGGCAATGACCACACATGTCATATTTTGTATCATGCCTATTCATGGCCATTGTACTCTTGTGTATTTGGGACTGCTATATGTATTTGTAGTCATGTGCATATTTTGTTATTGTATTATACTGTTGGATGGTTGGTTCTTCCACCTAGTTCTTCATCACTCCACTTCTGAGATGGACTTATAATGTATTTCGTCCATTGTATCACCCCTCTGACCTCACACATAAGGGGGCATCTGTTACAACTGATTTTACCACACATGGCAGATCACACATTTATGGCCTTCCCTATCCCTCTACAGACTCTTTGGACCCCATGGACCATTTTTGTACCTTTGATGTTTCCAAGATCATCCCTAAAAACATGCATTATATGCCATACACGAATTTTAAACCTATTCTCACGTATATACGTGGATATAATCCTTAAACCCACGTACATTGGGATATGTGCAAAAGGCCAAATAGTTTTGGAGTATTCCTTGATGTGGAGCTGAGTCAGTTGTCTCTTGGCCTTCCATATGCCTTGAGATCACTTGGATTCGACCATACATTACCCCATTGAGGCACTATATAAGGAACCCTTTGGATACATTGAAAAGGGGAGGAATTGAAGAGCAAGAAAACTATAGTCCATTGTTTCTGGAGCTTATACTTGAGTCTGCATCCCTTTGTCCCTTGGAACACTTTGTGTTCTTCCCAAGCTTTCCTTTTCTTGTGAGCTTGCTATCGAGAGATGGAGGATTGAAGTGGTGGAGGCCCAGGTGGAGGACTCAGTTTCTCTGGTTTGCAAACGTGTCGACAGAGGTTGTCATTCTTGTAATATTTGATTTATATTAATAGAAATATATTTTCCTATCCAATAATGTATATTTAAATGAATATTGAATCCATGGATGCTTTTAAATGATTATATGTTATTTATTATATATGCTAGAGTAGGTCTAACACAATTATATAGCATGCTTGTCTTGTTTGCTGATTGTTGAGAGAGCAAATTGCTAACACAAGCGAAATTGGAAAAGCTCAATGGGGATCTACATCAACCATCCAGAATAAGGTATGTTTCGAGATCCTTTAGTGTTAGATGTTTATTTCTCTCGCATATTGGGAAGGGATTTATTTCTGCGGTTACTCTGTCTGTTGTGGTACCCCAAGCCATAGGAAGTTTTCTCTGTAACATGAGTCTATGAGGATTGAAGATGAAAATCACTTTCTATTAGAATGGCATACTTACACCCACACTAGATCTTTGTTCCAAAACATTTTCTCCAACATTGAATTTTATAACCCTTTGCTCCTCAAAACTATAGCGAGCCAGGGACACTCCTCTTTAATCTTTTTGAGCATAGGAATAATAATTTAAAATAAATCAAATAATTTATATCTTGTCTTTTCTCTTAAGGACTGATAGGCCAAGTTTTGTCTCAATAGACAATAAATACCATCATCATCAATAGAGAATGAGTTAGACATTAGTTTTGTAATAATTCCAAATTAATCAATAATTGGGTAGATTTGTAGGTACAATTAATAAAAGGAACGATATATGCATTCCTTACACTCAAGGGAATCTATGATCTATTAATTTATATATTTATATGGAAATTTGCATTATGATATAATATCCCTCTAATTAAAAATCACTTCATTTCAAAATGCAATATGATATAATAGCACTCTAATAGTATTGTTAAGATGCATTGATTTGAGTGATATTACATTTTGCATCAAATTATTCTTGCATTGCTTTTATTTTAGGAATGTTCTTCTAAATATTATTAAGATGAATGACTTCCATTAAGGGACATTATTATTTATTGATCTATGTCTTTAGATGGAGATTTGTGTTATGATATAACACTTCTCTAATTTGAAATTTTTGCATTAATGGGGATGCAATATGATTTAATAGTATTGTTAATATGCATTGATTTCATTCATACTACATTTTGTATGATTTTATTTAGTTAAATAATTGAAATACTAATATGATTCAGTCACCACATTTATCCAAATAGATAGAATCACCACAGTTAAATAGAAAAAAACTTATTCTAATTTAGTTACCATAGTTACCCGAGTAGATATAATCATCACATTTAAATAGTTGAAACACTAATATGATTCAGTTACTTTTTGACTATATATTGGCATCTAATATTATAATGTCATTAAGTAGTCAAAGTTCGTACATAAGCGACACTCATCAGAATATAATTAACATCAGCGACACTCATCAACCAAAATACACGAGTTTAACATATCTTGAAGTCATTGATGGAGCCAAAAACCACACAATTGATCCATTTGTTTTGGACAAAGATTTCCATCCATCCCTTCTAGTCATTTTGTATGATATCATTTATTTTTGGCCATGTGTATGAAATCATGAAAAATTAAATAGTTGTTAGAGAATTATACCACCTTAGTACCATTGTGATACACGTAGGAAACATTTTTATTAGTTTCATACTTATGTTATTCTTGGAAAATTTTGGTTATAGTTGTGATTGATGTCAAAGGTGTTCATGAATGACAAAGGAATAACTAGTGGATATGATGGTAGGACAAACTCAGTGAAAGACATAAGGAATATGGCATAATTGAGGAATATCACATGGTTGAGGAATATGGCATAGTTGAGGATGTGGCATGACACATATGATTACGAGGAATATGATGGTGTCCTAATGATAATGTCTTAAAAGTTCATGTATAACAAATGAAATGGATGAGATGGATATGAATGATAAGATAGCATGAATGATGGATATGAAGACTTCCAAAATGGTGTCTCCTCTATGAATAATGAGGATCTAAAGAAGAAGATGTGTGTCTCTGCATGTCTTTGTGTGATATGATGAATATATATAAGAGAGAAAAAGGTGTCTCTATGATCCAGATATGATAGCAACAAGAAGTAACAGAGTTTTAGTAGAGTATGTTTGTCAACAAAGATATGAAGTGGACAAATATCAAGTGAAGATATTTGCAGAAAAAGAAATCGTGCAGATCCACAAAGTTAGGGTGAAGTTGCAGAAAAGATCAAGATGGATGGTCAGGGATGAATTCACAAGGAAATCAATGGTCCATGAAAATTCGGAAACAAAGTTGCGGAAAGTCCAAAATAGGAAAGTATGATTCTGCATCTCGCATCCCGCAATCCAAAATGGAGAAAAAAAGTTGCAGAAAGGAATTTACAAAAAGTCAGAATGTTACGTTTCTGAATCCTGCATCCCGCAAGCCGCAAGATCAACGGTAAGGAATGACTCTGCAAAAGATCGACGGTGCATAAGAAAAATTGCGGAAAGGAATTTGTGGAAAGTCAAAATGTTATGTTTCTACATCCCGCATCCCTTCATCTTGCAATCCTCAAGATCAACGGTTAGGAATGACTCTGAAAAAGATCGACGGTGCGGAAGAAAAATTGAGGAAAGGAAATTGCGAAAAGTCAAAATGTTACGTTTCCACATCTTGCTATCTGGAAAGATCGAATAGTTGAAATTAGTTCTGCAAAAATAGATCAACGATGCAGAAAGAAAATTGCGGAAAGGAGTTTTCAGAAAGGAAAAAGTGAACACTCGACATCCCACATCCCGCATCCCACAATCTAGAGATTCATGATCAAGAAATCACCCGAAGAAGATCAATGGTGGAAAATCGTTGATGAGGAAATCTTGGTGTAAAAATATAATTTCAAGGAGGGCATCTGTGTGTTAGATTGACGATCCAGAGAGACTTAGAAATTGGATCAACGACTCTAATTAAAACCAGAAGATGATATTGCAGAAAGAATATGGATAGTGTGGAAGCACCTGCAAACATTGGATAGAGGTGTGGAAATGGTTTCCAAGATGTGAAAATGATCTCTGAGATGAAGGATCAATTAAAGAACATGATAGGATGTTCTGAAAGGTGTTGTCTTCAGATATGAAAGGGTGCACAAGTGAAAGGTGTGTTTGTTAAGTTTGAAGAGACATAACTGTTGAAAGAAGCTTAAACGCTGAGAGGTATTTAAGCAACATCCTGAGTAAGAAGGAAGACGTCTCTGCAGTTTGAATTGGATGATCAAAATCAGAGACCAGAGGGTGTGACAGAATTCAGTGGGAGAGAAATCATGAGTAACATATCAAGGTGGCAAGGCAGCGCTAGGGAAGGAAACATGCCTACAGGGGATTGTTTCCTCCTTTCAGTTGTAGCTGATTAAACTAGAGGGTCGTAACCTCTTGCCAATTGGAATTGGTAAATAGGGTGTTGTGGCATCATTTCAGTTGTAGCTGATAAAATGAGGGGTTCATAGCCTCCTTCCCAATGGGCATTGGTAAATAGGGTGTCGTACCATCCTTTCAGTCATAGCTAATAAAACAAGGGGTCGTAGCCTCCTTCCAATTCATATTGGTAAACATGGTGTAATACCATCTTTGTTTGTAGTAGTAGGAAAAACTATTTGTAAATAACAGTTTTGTAGTAATAGGATGTATTGGTGGTTTACCCTATTGGGCTTCCATGTTAAAATTGTGTTCTATGTATTCTTGTTGTTATGCGTTTTAATGTTAAATTTGATGAGTGGTTAAATTAAGTAAAAAGATATCAATACTGATTCACCCCCCCTCTCAGTATTGACCAATAAACTAACAATTGGTATCAGAGTGGGTTCCTTCAACACAGTTTAACCGCTGGAAGGTAGATCCTTTATAAAACCACTATGGGAAGAGGAGGACATGAGGAGTTACCTGGAACAAATGGTGTCGAATTTCGTCGGATGAGGCTCCCGAAATTTGCGTTGGAAGTTTTGAGCTCAAATGGGTAAAAATTTCAAATGATATGGAATTTTTGAATTTTTTAGTATTTATAGAAATTTTTTGAAAATTTTGAATTTTTTTACCCACTTTCTATAGTTTTTGACCATTTCTGACCATTTTGGACCGTTTTGGACTAATTTGATGATGTAGGAGTCCATTTTGAGCATGGTTTGACAGTGGTTTTGACCCGTTCGTGCTGATTTAAGGTATTATGTCTAAACTAGCATATAGGTTAGGTTTCAAATCCATTTGCACTTTGCATGACCTTATGACCATTTCATTATAACCTTAGGTACAAACCCATTCTATCTTGTCGTGGAACCTTCATGTTGCTTTTAGAAGTGACATGATGTGAATGGTAGAGCTTGACCATAACTAGGTGCCCTAGTTAGCTCCTATTTTGCATTTGGTGCCCATGCTGACATTTTTTCGTTAGGGTGTGGGAGTCCTTTGTATAGTATCGCCATGAATTTGCGCAAGAGCCTCATACTCCTCTTGATCGTTTTGCTAGCCCTTTTTGCTAGGACTCCCTTATGTCAAGTTGTAATTGCATTATCATGATTTTTGCTTTCCTTATTGAGCCTTATGCCGGCTTCCCTAACTTTGATTATTAGCCATATAGCTCAAGATTGTCTCATGTCTAACAAAGCAGAGCCATTTTACATATCCTTTGCAGCTTGATTCCCCATGTTTACTGGGAGGGGGATTTTCCTTGAGTGTCATTATCCTACACATGTGTCCTTGCAATGAGCATAGGTATGTTCTGCTGCTTGGAACTAGTTTTTTTTCCCCTTGACGCTCATCTCCTCCTAGTCTGTAACTATAAAGCACTTTTATTCTTTTTCAAGATTTTCAAAATATTTGAAAAAGTCCAAAAAAATCAAAAAACCAAAAAGCCGGATAGGAAAAGATGTTATCTTTAGCAGCAGTCGAGTCGTGTTGCCTTAGAACAGAGCATTGTATATCACATCCATTGGTTGGGTTAATAGTTTGACTTTAGGAGTTGTACTCATTTCTCTGAGTTTATCTCCACCGACTAGTTAAGCTTCCAGTCCCTATGGAGCCTTTGTCGATGCCTCCTATGTCGTAGAGATGTCCCAGTTTTGTATATTGAGTTTATGCTTCATACATTTAGTCACCATTCACCTTTATGCTCTTGTTCGAAGGAATTTGAAACCTGAGTCAGCCATTCCTCAGTTCTCTTGACTTTGCATGTCGGCCATTCCTAATACTAATACTAGTTCGTGCACATTATGATCGAGTCCTTCCACATTGTACAACTTTGCTGAGTACCTCATGTTGGATGATGAGGGATGCATTAATTCCCTCCTTCTAGTGGATGTCATCCCATCGAATTCAGATCATTTATTCTAGGATAAGAGTCTAGAGTCATTTTGAGTGCCTTGAGACTTGCAGTCATCAGTGGCAGGTTCTCTCGCCATCGATAGTTTTTTGGGAATACATCAATGTCCCCTGATCAATGGATTCTTTCACGTGTTCGACCTCAACACATTTATTCACACTTGTTAGTTTTCACTCTAGTACCTTGATTCCCATTTTCATTATCACTGGGTAATATCACATCTGTTAACGGTATACATCAATGACCGGTAATCAAACGATGGACTACTATGTTCGACCTCGACACCTCTACTCACATAGTAGGACATGTACTCGTAGCAGATTGTTTAGAATACCTTCTATATTGGTGGCATTTCATATATGCTACCTCCTTGAACATGCCAGTGTTCATGAGATTTCAGCTCTCGTGACTTGATTCCAATGTATGTTAGATATCTTTAGCCATTATGGAGATCTTGATCCATGGTATATCTTCATATTTCATGGAGATCATGATCCTTTTATTACTTCATCATGGATATTCTGATCTATCTATATTGTACATGGTGATGACCACACATGTCATATTTTGTATCATTCCTATTCATGGCCATTATACTCTTGTGTATCCGGGACTACTGTATGTACTTGCAGTCATGTGCAGAGTTTGGTTATTATATTATACTTTTGGATGGATGGTTCTTCCACCTGGTTCTTCATCACTCCAATTTTGGGATTGACTTATAATGTATTTTGTCCATCGTATCACCCCTCTGACCTCACACATTCGAGGGAATCTGTTACAACTGATTTTACCACACATGGTGGATCACACATTTATGGCCTTCCCTGTCCCTCTACAGACTCTTTGGACCCCATGGACCATTTTTGTACCTTTGAGGTTTCCAATATCATCCCTAAAAACATGCATTATTTTCCATACGCGAATTTTAAACCTATTCTTGCGTATATACGCGGATACGACCCTTAAACCTGCGTACATCAGAATTTGTGCAAAAGGGAAAATAGTTTTGGAGTTTTCCTTGATGTGGAGCTGAGTCACTTATCTCTTGGCCTTCCATATGCCTTGAGATTCTTTGGATTCGACCTTCCATTACCGCATTGAGGAACTATATAAGGAACCCTTTGGATACATTAAAAAGGGGAGGAATTGAAGAGCAAAAAAACTATAGTACATTGTTGCCGGAGCTTATACTTGAGTCTGCATCCCTTTGTCCCTTGGAGCACTTTGTGTTCTTCCCAAGATTTCCTTTGCTTGTGAGCTTGCTATCAAGAGATGTACGATTTAAGTGGTGGATGCCCAGGTGGAGGACTCAGTTTCTCCAGTTCGTAGACGTGTCGACAGAGGTTTTCATTCTTGTAATATCTGATTTATATTAATAGAAATATATTTTCCTCTCCAATAATGTGTATTTAAATGAATATTGAATCCATGGATGCTTTTAAATGCTTGTATGTTATTGATTATAGATTCTAGAGTAGGTATAACACAATTATATAGCATGCTTGTCTTGTTTGTTGATTTTTGAGAGAGCAAATTGCTAACACAAGTGAAGTTGGAAAAGCTCAATGGGGATCTACATCAACCATCTGGAATAAGGTATGTTTTGAGATCCTTTAGTGTTAGATGTTTATTTCCTTGCATATTGGGAAGGGATTGATTTCTGTGGTTACTTTGTCTGTTGTGGTAGCCCAAGCCATAGGAATTTTTCTCCGTAACATGAGTCTATGAGCATTGAAGATGAAAATCACTTTCTCTTAGAATGGCCTACTTACACCCACACTAGATCTTTGTTCCAAAACATTTTCTCCAACATTGACCTTTATAACCTTTTATCTCCTCAAAACTATAGCGAGCTAGGGACACTCCTCTTTAATATTTTTGAGCATAGGAATAATATTTTAAAATAAATCAAATAATTTATATCTTGTCTTTTCTCTTAAGGACTGATAGACCAAATTTTGTCTCAATGGACAATAAATACCATCATCATGAATAGAGCAATGACTTAGACATTAGTTTTGTAATAATTTCAAATTAATCAATAATTGGGTAGATTTGCAGGTACAATTAAGTAAAGGAACGATATATGCATTCCTTACACTCAAGGGAATCTATGATCTATTAATTTATATATTTAGATGGAAATTTGCATTATGATATAATATCCCTCTAATTAAAAATCACTTCATTGCAAAATGCAATATGATCTAATAGCACTCTAATAGTATTGTTAAGATGCATTGATTTGAGTGATATTACATTTTGTATCATATTATTCTTGCATTGCTTTTATTTTAGGAATGTTCTTCTTAATATTATTAAGATGAATGACTTCCATTAAGGGACATTATTATTTATTGATCTATGTCTTTATATGGAGATTTGTGTTATGATATAACACTTCTCTAATTTGAAATTTGTGCATTAATGGGGATGCAATATGATTTAATAGTATTGTTAATATGCATTGATTTCATTCATACTAAATTTTGTATGATTTTGTTTAATTAAATAATTGAAATCCTAATATGATTCGGTCACCACATTTAGCCAAATAGATAGAATCACCATAGTTAAATAGCTACAACCTTAATCTAATTTAGTTACCATAGTTACCCGAGTAGATTGAATCATCACATTTAAATAGTTGAAACACTAATATGATTCGGTTAATTTTTAACTATATATTGGCATCTAATATTATAATGTCATTAAGTAGTCAAAGTTCGTACATGAAACATTTTACTTGAAGTAATTGTGGTTGGGTATATTTTCCCTATACAAATTCAAAAACAATCTAAAGAACTACCTACAACTGAATATATTATCACCAAATTTAAATAATTTGAAACCAGAATATAATTAACATAAGCGACACTCATCAACCAAAATACACCAGTTTAACATATCTTCAAGTCATTGATGGAGACAAAAACCACAAAATTGATCCATTTGTTTTGGACAAAGATTTCCATCCATCCCTTCTAGTCATTTTGTATGATATCATTTATTTTTGGCCATGTGTATGACATCATGAAAAATTAAATAGTTGTTAGAGCATTATACCACCTTAGTACCATTGTCATACACGTAGGAAACATTTTTATTAGTTTCATACTTATGTTATTGTTGGAAAATTTTGGTTATAGTTGTGATTGATGTCAAAGGTGTTCACGAATGACAAAGGAATAACCAATGGATATGATGGCAGGAAAAACTCAGTGAAAGACATAAGGAATATGGCATAATTGAGGAATATGACATGGTTGAGGAATATGGCATAGTTGAGGATGTGGCATGACACATATGATGACAAGGAATATGATGGTGTCCTAATGATAATGTATTAAAAGTTCATGTATAACAAATGAAATGGATGAGATGGATATGGATGATAAGACAACATGAATGATGGATCTAAAGACTTCCAAAATGGTGTCTCGTCTATGAATAATGAGGATATAAAGAAGAAGATGTGTGTCTCTGCATGTCTTTGTGTGATATAAAGAATATATATAAGAGAGAAAAAGGCATCTCTATGATCCAGATATGATAGCAGCAAGAAGTAACAGAGTTTCAGTAGAGTATGTTTGTCAGCAAAGATATGAAGTGGACAGAGATCAAGTGAAGATATTTGCAGCAAAATAAATCATGCAGATCCACAAAGTCAGGGTGAAGTTCTGCAAAATATCAAGATGGACAGTCAGGGATGAATTTGCAAGGAAATCAACGGTCCATGAAAATTCAGAAACAAAGTTGCGGAAAGGAAATTGTGAAAAGTCCAAAATAGGAAAGCATGATTCCGCATCCCGAATCTCGCAATCCGTAATGCAGACACAAAGTTACAAAAAGGAATTTGTGAAAATTCAAAATGTTAGATTTCCGCATCCTGCATCCTGCAATCTGCAAGATCAATGGTCAGGAATGACTCCACAAATGATCGATGGTGCAGAAGAAAAATTGTGGAAATTCGAAATGTTACATTTCTGCATCCCGCATCCCAGATCCTGCAATCCACAAGATCAATGGTCAGGAATGACTCCACAAAAGATCAACGGTGTGGAAGAAAAATTTTGGAAAGTTGAAATGTTACGTTTCTGCATCCTACAATCTGTAAAGATCGGACGCTTGAAATTAGTTCCACTAAAATAGATCGACGATGTGGAAAGAAGATTGCGGAAAGGAGCTTTCAGAAAGGAAAAAGTGAACACTTGACATCCCACATCCTACATCTCACAATATGGATATTGACGGTCAGGAAATCGCCCGACGAAGATCAACGGTGGAAAATCATTGATGAGGAAATCTTTGTGCAGAAATACGATTTCAAGGAGGGAATCTGTGCGTTAGATTGACGGTCCAGAGATACTTAGAAATAGGATCAATGGCTCTAATTAAAACTAGAAGATGATATTACAGAAAGAATATGGATAGTGCGAAAGCACCTGTAAACATTAGACAGAGGTGCGGAAATGATCTCTGAGATGAAGGATCAATTAAAGAACGTGATAGGACATTCTGAAAGGTGTGATATTTAGATCTGAAAGGGTGCAACAATGAAAGGTGTATTTGTTTAGTTTGAAGAGATGCGACTATTGAAAGAAGCTTAAACGCTGAGAGGTATTTAAGCAACGGCCTGAGTAAGAAGGAAGATGTCTCTGTAGTTCGAATTGCATGATCAAAATCAGAGACCAGAGGGTGTGACATAATTCAGTGGGAGAGAAATCGTGAGTAACATATCAGGGTGGCAAGGTGGCACTAGGGAAGGAAACATGCCCATAGGGGGTTGTTTCCTCCTTTCGGTTGTAGATGATAAAACCAGGGGGTCGTAACCTCTTGCCAATTGGCATTGGTAAATAGGGTGTTGTGGCATCATTTCACTTGTAGCTGATAAAACCAAGGGTTCGTAGCCTCCTTCCAATGGGCATTGGTAAATAGGGTTTTGTACCATCCTTTCAGTTGTAGCTAATAAAACAAGGGGTCATAGCCTCCTTCCAATTGGTATTGGTAAATAGGGTGTAATACCATCATTGTCTGTAGTAGCAGGAAAAACTATTTGTAAATAACAATTTTGCAGTAATAGGATGTATTGGTGGTTTACCCTATTGGGCTTCCACGTTAAAATTGTGTTATGTGTATTCTTGTTGTTATGTGTTTTAATGTTAAATTTAATAAGTGGTTAAATTAAGTAAAAAGATATCAACACTGATTCACCCCCCCTCTCAGTATTTACCAATAAACTAACAATTGGTATCAGAGCGGGTTCCTTCAACACAGTTTAACCACTGGAAGGTAGATCCTTTATAAAACCACTATGGATCAACAAGAAGGCTTGGCCACTAATAGACCTCCACTATTTATAGGAGAAAACTATGCATACTGGAGTGTAATAATGAGGTGTCATCTAATTTCCCTAGGATGGAAGGTTTGGGCAGCAACTGAAAAAGTACATAACATAGGAAACCTATACCCTATAGACACACTTGAAGTAGGTGAATATGAAGGAAATGCCAAAGCCCTAAATGCAATCTTGAGTGGATTAACAAACATTGTGTTTACTAAGGTTATGCAATGCACATCTGCCAAACAAGCATGGGATAAGTTGGAGATTATCTATGAAGGAGCATCTAAGGTCAAAGAATCCAAACTACAAACATATAAAGGTCAATTTGAAAGCCTCAAAATGAAAGAAGAAGAAAATATTGGGGAATACCTTCTTCGTGTCGATGAGGTGGTTAATGCTATTAGAGGTCTTGGAGGAAAATTGAAAGAAAAAGAAGTGGTAAGCAAGATACTAAGAACATTACCAATGAGATATGACTCAAATGTTTCCACCCTAGAGGAACGGGATGAACTTAAAAAGGTGATAGTCGATGAGCTGCATGGAATTATCACTGCTTATGAGATGAGAACTGGACATGATACAAAATCAAAGAAAGAAACAACATTTAAAGTCACTTCCAAAAATCAATCAGAAAATCGAGATGATGAGGAAGCCCTCTTTGTAAGTAGACTTAATAAAGGCACTGGGAAATACAAAGGTAAACCATCCTTGAATTTTTTTAATGGTCAAAGGATTGGAAATTTTTCCCATAAGTGTTCCTACCCAAAAAAAGAGGAGAGTGACCATGAAGAATCATGCTGTCATACGGGTAGAAAGAAGTATAAATTGAAAAAGACTAACTTCTATTCCAAATAAGAAAGTGAAGATGAGGAAATGAGTGAAGATAATGAAATCCTATTTTTAGGAACAACAAACTCAGATGAGGAATCATAAGTGGATATAGAAGCTGAATACATGGCTGCTGTAGATGAAATTGAAAGATGTAGGAAAAGAAACAAAGTTTTGAAAGAGAAACTATCTAAATACCAAGAAGAGACAAATCACATTATTACTGATTTAAGAAACCAACTTCAAGAGGCCTAGAAGAGTGAGGAATACCTAATAGTTCTTCTTAAGAAGAGAATTCAAGATTTTGAAAAACTTGAGAAAGAAATCACTCAACTTAGAGAAGGAGTTGATGAATCCATTAAATCAAAGTTTAAGAACAACTCAAGGATTCTAGATAACATTCTGAGTAGCCAAAGACCATCAAGTGATAGCTCTGGTTTGGGTTTCATTAAAGAGAGGAAGCCAGAGAGTTCCCCACTCACTAATTAGAGAGGAAGTACAAAGAGCTATGCTAAAGTACTTAAAAGTCCTGTTAAAAAGGAAAAGTGCAAAGAACATGCTTTATCCTTTCTTGACAAAGACAGAACTCATGAGGATCCCAAGAGACAAGTAATAAATAGAAATCATAAAATATTTCTAGGTCATTGTTATTCTTCTAATAACTTTGGTCATAAATCCCTGAAATGCAAGGCTTATGAAAAAGTTCATGAGTACAAGAAGGATGAAATTAAAAAGCCGAAGGTAAGGAATCATAACTAGTTTGAACTTCCCCAAAGGTTTGATATAGAGTGTTACAGATGTAATAACTTTGGACACTTAGCTAGAAATTGTAAACTAAAATGTGATGCTCCAGTAGAAGTTCAGAGACATTGGAAGAAAATGGTAGTTAGGAAACAATGAGACCAAATATGTCCTGTGGATAAAGAAAAAATTCATGGTTATTGTCATTGCTGTCATAATTTTTGTCACAAGATGGCTGACTGCAGAGTGAAAGGAGAAAATCAAAGGATGAAAAGGAAACAGGACACCAACACAGAGCATGGTGAAGGACAAGAAAATAGTACACCTCCTGGAAAGGTGTGGATAAAAGAGTTAGAAGCTTCAGAAGAAACACAACTTTCAGCCATTAATAAAGTCTCTATAGTTGATGTTGAGAATAATGAGGTCACAGATAAAAATGACACTCATCATGAGGGAAAGCTACTTAGTGATGTAGAATAATACACCGATAAAGACGAAGGTGATGAAGAAGGATATAGTGATGACTATGGGATCCTTTTCTAAAAATGTCTCTCATTATTTAAAAAAAAGGAAACCCTAAAAATAATATTAGAAGGGATCTTATACTTAGGGGGAGTTAAAGTTAGAAAATTCCAATTGGTATCTAATGTTGAAAGTATATGGAAAGCTGTCTTCTTCAAAGATGATGGGTGATCAAGGATGGTGTATGGATGACATAAAATAAAATGGAAAAGTGTGACAAAAATGTTGAGTGTAAACTCTGTCACAAAAATGTTGACAAAGGAGAGGAAGTACAGTGACAGGGGGAGTCCATGGATCTATCATTATCATTCAAAGAACCTATTGCAATAAAGGAAGTGTTAAGATAAAATAACACAGTTTGGCCATTTTATGGGGAGATATGATGATGGAAGGAGTTGTCAAAAAGAAGAGAGACAGGAAACCCTATATCAAAATGTTAGAGTTTTATATTTTAAGCAATATGATCTTAGGATATTATCGAAGAGAATAACATGCACAACAATCAAGCACATGAAACAATGGACACAAAGATTTTTCCTTGGGGAAACAAGAAAGGAGAAAACCCCGCAACTTCGTCAGAGATAGAATGAGCACCAGTAGAAAAAGTAAAACCCAAAAACATAAAGATGATCTCCGACAATTGATCTCTCTCCCTTGCGCCATTACTTCCTCTCTCACTCATGTGCCCGAGTTAAGTGAGAGTGTGTATCAAATAGAGAGGCTCACTCTCTATTTATACTAGCTTACGACTTGAAAATTACTTACTAGGGTCGACTTCTCTATGAGAGTCTAATAACCCTAGTGACCTACAATCATGGGGAATTTACCCTCAACTTACAAAGGAGGGTTAATCTCTATGAATTTACATGACTTGATTACATTAATGAATCTCCCGATAGGAACATTGGGGACCAATGAAATACAATATATGAAATATGCAAGTGAATAGATTCCGAAGTTACAAATGCATCAACACTCCCTCTTAACTAGGAAGGTATTCTCTTGACACAATTTATCAACACAAGTCTTCTTCTCTGGATCATCATCAAAGTTGGATTATCACTGGATCATCATCAAAGCTGGATCATCACTGGATCATAATCAAAGCTAGATCATCACTGGATCATCATCATCACTGCTTCTGCTATCTTTATCAAATGGTGCTATCTCTCAATTCTACTCATCACAGGAAGTTCTACAGAGCCATCCCTTTTTCATGATAGTTGTAGGCCTAGCCTCCATGCAGGTATTCATCTTCTTCAATACTTATATCTGACCATGGGAGGAACATATCCAGTATCCATGTAAGAAATTCATGCCTAGAACTTACATCTAACCATGGGAGGAACAAATCTAGCATCCATTTCAGAAAGGCACACCCAACACTCACATATGACCATGGGAGGCCCATCCTGTCACCATGTCAGAAAGGCGCAGCACTTACATCCTCCGACATGGCAGGACACACCATCTACCATCTGAGGAAAGGCCCATCACTTACATCCTCCGGCATGGTATCTACCATCTGAAGAAAGGCCCAACACTTCAATATGACCCAGTTAAAAAGGCCCAGCACTTATATTTAACCCAGTCAGAAAGGCTCAACACTTACATCCTATGGCATGGTAGGACACACCATCTACCATCCGAGGAAAGGCCCAACACTTACATCCTCCACCATAGTATCTACCATCCGAGGAAAGGCTCAACACTTACATCCTCTGACATGGTATCTACCATCCAAGGAAAGGACCAACAATTACATCTAACCCAGTCGAAAAGGATCAACACTTACAATCCTCCAGCATGGTATCTACCATCCAAGGAAAGGCCCTGTACTTACATCTGACCATGGGAGGAACCAATCCTATCACCATGTCAGAAGGGATTTGCACTTGCATTTGACCATGGAAGGAACCACCTACCACCATGTCACAAGGGATCATGGACTCATCACTTCTCCTTGGAAGGAACCTCGATCCAGAGAACACCAAGCTTCTCCCTGAAGTACTCAAACTTCACTCTGGCCATTTCTAGCATAGAGTCACATCAAGGCTGATTACATCCAAGGATAACCTATGATATTCTCCAGGACTGATTACATCTGAGGAAAACCTATAGTACCATTTACATCTGAGAAAACTATGAACTTCGCCAGGATTTTATTCTCAGAAAACCTGTCTCACCAGCTATGCTAGAACTCCCTCTTTTGAGAGATCTCAATCTAGATCACAAAATGGAGTTTCACTGCTCCTCTCTCCCAAGTAGTTGAGAAAGTGGCAACATATTTTTCCTTCACTGTACTCAATGCCATGAATAACTCCTTCCTTCTAAACCAAGAGATCACACCTGATCCCATACTGAAGCAGCACCCCAAAGTTCTCTTCCTATCAATGGCACTTCTTGTCCAATCCGAATCCACATAAACCTCTAGGTTAATCTTCTGATTCACCTCATACTTGAGCCCATAGTCAACTTTACCCTTCAGATACCTCACTACATGCTTTGCAACCATTAGGTGAACATGTCTTGAATCCGTCAGGAATTGGCTCAATGTGTTCACAGCAAAGCAAATATTCGGTCTTGTATTTGTCAGGTACATCAATGACCCAATCATCTAACGATACATAATGGCATCAACCGTCTCTAATAAAGCATCACTCAATAGCTTCAGATTCGATTCCATAAGTGTGGTCATGGATTTGTTGTCTATCATCCTAAACCTCTTTAGGATCTCCACTGCATACTTCCCTTGTCCCATGGAGATTCCATCCACATTCTGCCACACCTCCATGCCTAGAAAGTAGTGCATCATATCCAAGTCCTTCATCTTGAACTCGGAAGCAAGTCTCCTTCTTGCAACTTTAATGAGTTCCTCTTTTTTGTCAGGAACAATTCATTGACATATAACATGAGCATCACTGGTATTTCACCTTCAACCTTGAAGTAAAGGTTGGAATCCTCTTTACTCTTAGTAAAGCCTAGAGCCATTAGTAAGCTGTCCATCCTATCATACAATGTCGAACCTCAGGATCTTCTGCAATTACTCCCCCTGAAGTGGAGCATCATTCTTCCTCTGCCTTTCGTACTCTATGCATTGAAACATTATGTACTGGAGTTGCTTCCTCTACTCTTAATATTCTATGTATCCATCTAGGGTCACTGGATACCAAGATCCTCTATCTTGAACCTTTTCAAAAGTTCTTTCCACACCCACATGTGAGCTTGTCATCCTCTATAGGCTATCATCTTCAATATTGTAGCAAAGGTTAATATCTTCATCACTCTAGGTGATCATCAAGCTCCTCATGTATGTCTTATCCCATGGGTGCCTTCTGAGCTCGTATAAGGCCTTCTTTAATTTTCACACATGAGTCTTCTTGTCATGTGCCTCAACTCCCAGTAGTAGCAAATGTCTCTTTGTAGTCTATTCCTTCTTTCTGTGAGAAACCTCATGCTACGAATCTTCCCTTGTATCCCACGATGTTTCCATCTGCTGCATGCTGGATCTATGGACTTCCCTTCAAGTATTGATACTACATCCTATACATCATTCTTCTTGAACTGGTAGTCTCCTTCCCTTTATTCTTGGCTACTTCTACATAGCTAGAAGGTTTTGCATCAATGATGTCGCTCAACAATTCACATAACTGCACTGTGTTTGAGACCTCTTTCTTTCTTTGAAGGTATCGTCATATTATTCTTCATCTTGTATTATTTCTCCAACTGTCATCACTTGTTCTTTGCAACAAGTCTCATCCTTCTTTTGTTGTAGGCGATTGTACGTGATCTTTCCTATAAGCCAAATGCATTAGTTGTATGGTTAGAAACATTTCATAAGGAATATTCATAATGGAAAATTCTTATGCATAAAGATACAATCATGCAACTATTTTATCCAATACAACATTCATCCATATCTCAAGGAAACTTTCTAGATGCCTTTCATCTCTACCATGACATCATTGATATTGTGCACTAATCCAATATGTCAGCAAAGAGGTTTCATTCTAGATAAGTAGCAATTGAGAGTTGTATAGCACCATGGGCTACTTACCCATCACATGCATATTAGTAGTATACTGTCATTAATGCAAACATTCTATCATGCATAACACATCAAATGAATATAAACAAATGCATAACAAAATAATATCATGAAATGACAATTGAATACTTATCTTTATTTGTTTTGTGGGTAGAATCCTTCTTGAGCCTTCTGCTTCATCATCTTCTTCATTGATGACATCATCATTTCTTATCCAAATGCTATGATGGATAAGAGATTCTTCAGGAATTGAGTCCTTCATATTCCTCATCGCTTGAGGGATCTTCTTTAAATTGTGAGAGATTGATATTCAGTTGATCCCATCTTCTTTTCTCTTATTATGATCTGAGCTTCTTCTTGTGTGCACTCTTCCCAGAGTCTGCTTAAAGTAATCACTTCCTTTTGGCACACATTCCTCGAATATATGAATCGCATGATCCTGGGAGGCCATTCAAGGTGGTTATCATAATTTCTGTATTATCTACTTCTTCATCCACTTCTTCAAGTTGTTCTTTGATTTGAGAGACCCTTATAAAGTATGACTGTATGGTCTTTGCATTCTGGATCTTTACATTCTTCAACTAGTTTCTCAAAGTCATCTTCTGATTTATGTTCTTCCCTTCAAATAGCTTGGTCAAGGAATCAATCATCTCTTTAGGTGTCTTTAGGGAAGAAACTTGTAGTATAAGGTGATCCTTGATTGAATCAACAATGATCTTCTTGGCCTTAACCAAGTTCTTCTTGTGTAAGGCTTTAGCCTCATCTCCCTCTGGAACTGGAACCTCTCCACTTATGTAGGTGTCCAATTCATTTTCTTCAAGAGCCAGTGAGATCCTATACTTCCATGCTTGGAATTTTTCAGCTTCATCAAGCTTGTCATCAAGCTGGTGTGATTAGTCATATTGAAATGAGAACCTCAAATGCAAATAGCAAAAGATTATATCTTACCGATTTGATGTGTCCGTCCTGGTTTTGGATTTAGTTAATCTAGGGTTTGTCAGAGAAACCATAATTTAAAAAACTTGGAATATTTCAGATCTCATTGGATAGAAAGGTGTGCCTCTTCAAGGTGAGCTGTCCAATGTACTCCTTTTCTGAAAATAGTGGAGGGAAGCTTCCAGAACAGGAAGCCCTAGTTTTCCAATTTATTTTGTAGAAATGTCTGATATTTTTTCTACAGTATCTCTGAATGTGCCACTCCTCTATGTCTGAAATTTCGTATTGAGGTGGACTCATCTATCCTCTTTCCAACACCATAGGTTTGAGAAGAATTGGTTTCACCAATTGGGACTTATGAGAGTTTTCCCAGGGTGACTTATTTCAGGACTGTTCAACATAGTGAACTTGTATGGACTTCCACGTGTCAATTTTTCACCTTCAAGGTCTGAAACTTTTACCAGAGAAAGTAAAGTTTGTTCCCTACCTAGAACTATTGGTTACTATGGGTAGACCCAGGTTTACTTATAATGTACCAACAACACCCCTAACTCACTAGCCCTTTCGGCAACAGACCGCAGAGCGGCTTGAAGTCTCACCCGAAGTGATCTTAGAGGGGTTGGATAAAGACTCAAGTGTCCTTAACCAGGTTCTGTAGCATCCTGGTGTCTCGTGGCTCTTCTTAGCCAGTGAGATATTTCTACGAGTCGTAGTTCTCCCTTCCTCGTAGACTCTGATAGGGGGAGGACTCCTATCGCATCGCAATGACTAGGACGATGCGCAAACTCTCCCTTCCGCATTTCTCACCATCTGCGAGCTCTCGCACCGCAACTCCTCTGTTGGTGTGATATCGCCTTCTATCAATGCGATATCTCCTATAGTATGACCCAATATGACTCTCAAGGTCCAAAGGGTTTCCCACTGGGAGGAATAGCTCAGCTAAACTCCAACAGGGTGTTAAACAACCTTACACAAACTTCACGGTTCAACACACTCAATCGTCGCTATACTTAACTTGCTGAATAAGTATACTAGAAGCACTTAACAGAGTGACTATTACTGTGTGAAACAAGCACTGATAAACTCATAAGTAGACACTTGATACATTTAAACTCTCCTTTAACCTTCTATAATGCTGTAACTGAATGAGAACATATAGACATTTACTAACTGATATACAGCATTCATGTAACAGATAACAGATAGCAACTAAGTAAAGCACAATCACATGAAGCAGTCACATAACACACTGATTTTACGTGGTTCACTTCTAGGGTAGAAGCTACGTCCATGGGAACTGGTTTATATATTATAACTTGGGAGAGTAAACACAGTTCTGCTGCAACCTCATATGCAGCTGAGATATTCTGGGTAACTCCGCGCACACCGCCGTGAGCCCTTCTCTCTTATATCTCTTCTCTTCTTATATTGCTTCTCTTACAATATACTCTTCCTCTCTCTCTCTCTCTCTCAATCCCTATGAATTGTTACATACATACTCTAGAAGTCAGCTACTGGTTACAGTAAGATAGTACATACTGAATAACAGAACCAGAGCTCGGCTCTTCTATAATACAAAAGATATATGAGCTAACAAATTGTTCGACTAGCTGAATAGCTAACCTTTTACAATACAAAATACATCCCTTTATAGGTGGCCCGAAGGTCTCTCCATTACAACACTGTGGGCCTCTCCCAACAGTAACCCAAAACCCTAACTATGACAGTCGATCTATCTGTACTCGAACTGCCGCTTTCCGTCACACCACAGCTTCCTGCAGTCTTCCACGCTTCCCGGAGCTGACCGTGGGTACTGGCACCACTTCCTTTTTTGTCCTTTGTCTTCAATACCTCGGCCTCGTTGCTCCTTTTCCTTTATGAGGGTAGTTGAGCCCTCCTGTCTCTGCCGCTGCCTTAAGTGCAGTAGTTGAGCTTTCTCCTCTCGGCCGCTCAGGTACTGTTACCTTTGACTTACTCGTTCCAAAATAGTAGTTTTTCCTATAGCTGTAGGACCCTACTCCAATAAGAACATCTTGAGAAATTTAATTTGGACCTTTCTAGCCTGAGATATAGCGATTCTCCTTAGGTGTCTTGTTTAGGGATGAATCCTGGAAGAGGATGGAACCCTGATTTGGAGGAATCATATATCCCAAAATATAGTGAATATGAGGCTGCAATTTTTACACAAGCTACATTCGGATTTGATCTACGGCCTGTGAAAATGTTGGCTCATGATACTTCTTCAATCCTGAGATATAGGGAATGTACCAGAACTACTAGTTTTAGTATTTTACGATTTTTCAGGCCCAGGGTCAAACTAGGGTTTGACTTTCCCGGAGTTTTACTCAACCAAAAATTTCGAACTTGGTTTCTAAACTTCAATTTTTATGAGAAGAGAAATCCTATGCTGGGATCACTCAAAAATTCCTCTTCTGTAAAAAGCCCTAATTTCCTGCAGCAAAAATTGAAAATGCTCGGAATCAAATTATGCTTCGACAGAAAGATGCGCCCTTCAATGGAGAGTTAGAATAGCCTCCTTTTGGTGATGGATTGTGGAGAGAGAACCAAAAATCAAGAATCCCTAGCTTCTGCAGCTGCATAGTGTCTTCTTCTTAGGTTAGCTTTGATACCATGTTATATTTTTATCATTTAAGCAATATGATCTTAGGATCTTATCTGAGAGAATAACATGCACATAAATCAATTGCAAGAGACAATGGACACATAGATTTTTTCTTAGGGAAGCCATAAAGGAAAAAACCTCCCGACTTCCACATAGATAGAATGAGCACCAATAGAAAAAATAAAACCTGAAAACATAAAGATTATCTCTGACAGCTGATCTCTGTCACTTGTGGCAGCACTTCCTCTCTCACTCATGCGCCCTAGTTGAGTGAGTGTGTGTATCAAATAGAGAGGCTTACTCTCTATTTATACTAGTTTCCAAATTGACAATTACTTACCAAGGCCGACTTCTCTATGAGATTCTAATAACCCTAGTGCCCCACAACTGTGGGGACTTTAACCCCGACTTACAAAGGAGGGTTAATCTCTATGACTTTACATGACTTGATTACATTAATGAATCTCTCGATAGGAACATAGGGAACAATGAAATACAACATATGAAATATACAAGTGAATACATTCTAAAGTTATAAATACATCAACATAAAATAGGTGCAGCATTGGCATAACAGGTTATCCTTTGTCATTGTTGTCAAAGGGGGAGAATGTTTTAGAGGTTGCCATCAATGCCAAAGGGGGAGATTGTTGGAAAATTTGGGTTATAGTTTTCATTGATGTCAAAGGAGTTCATGAATGAAAAAGGAATAACCAGTGGATATGATGGCAGGACAAACTCAGTGAAAGACATAAGGAATATGGCATAATTGAGGAATATGCCATAGTTGAGGAATATGGCATAGTTGAGGATGTGGCATGACACATATGATGGTGTCCTGATGATAATGTCATAAAAGTTAATGTATAACAAATGCAATGGATGAGATGGATATGGATGATAGGACATCATGAATGACGGATCTGAAGACTTCCAAAACGATGTCTCCTCTATGAATAATGAGGATCTAAAGAAGAAGATGTGTGTCTCTGCATGTATCTGTGTGATATGATGAATATATATAAGAGAGAAAAAGGCGTCTCTATGATCCAGATATGATAGCAAAAAGAAGTAACATAGTTTCAGTAGAGTATGTTAGTCAGCAAATATTTGAAGTAGATAGAATTAAAGTGAAGATCTTTGCAGCAAAAGAAATCGAGCAGATCCGCAAAGTCAGGGTGAAGTTCCGTAAAAGATCAAGATGGACGGTTAGGGATGAATTCACAAGGAAATCAATGGTCTAGGAAAATGTGGAAACAAAGTTGCAGAAAGGAAATTGCGGAAAGTCCAAAATAGGAAAGTATTATTCCGCATCCTACATCCCACAATCCACAATGCGGAAACAAAGTTGCGGAAAGGAATTTGTGGAAAGTCAAAATGTTACGTTTCCGCATCCCGCATCCTGCATCTAGCAATTTGCAAGATCAATGGTCAGTAATGGCTCCGAAAAATATCGACTGTGTAGAAGAAAAATTGCGGAAAGGAATTTTTGAAAAGGCAAAATGTTACGTTTCCGCATCCCGCATCCCGCATCCCATAATCCACAAGATCAACTATCAGGAATGACTTAGCAAAATATTGACGGTGGGGAACAAAAATTGTGGAAAGGAAATTGCGAAAAGTTGAAATGTTATGTTTACGCTTCCTGCATCCTACATTTTGCAATATGGAAATATCGAACGATTGAAATTAGTTCCACTAAAACAGATCGACGATGCAGAAAGAAAATTGCAGAAAGAAGATTGCAGAAAGAAGATTACGGAAGGGAATTTGCGGAAAGGAGTTTGTAGAAAGGCGTTTTTGGAAAGGAAAAAGTGAACACTCGACATCCTACATCCTGCATCCTGCAATCTGGGAATCGACGATCAAGAAATTGCCCGATGAAGATCAACGGTGGAAAATCGTTGATGAGGAAATCTTGGTGCGGAAATATGATTTCAAGGAGGGAATCTATGCGTTAGATCGACGGTTCGTAGACACTTAGAAATAGGATCAACGGATCTGATTAGGACCAGAAGATGATATTATAGAAAGAAGATGGATAGTGCGGAAGCACCTGCAAACGTTGGACAGAGGCTCGAAAATGGTTTCCAAGATATGGAAATAATCTCTGAGATGATGGATCAATGAAAGAATGTGATAGGATGTTCTGAAAGGTGTGATATTCAAATGTGATAGGGTGCCACAGTGAAAGGTGTGTTTTTTTAGTTTGAAGAGAAGCGACTGTTGAAAGAAGCTTAAATGCTAAGAGGTATTTAAGCAGCGGCCTAAGTAAGAAGGAAGATGTCTCTGCAGTTCGAATTGCATGATCAGAATCAAAGACCAGAGGGTGTGATAGAATTCAGTGGGAGAGAAATCGTGAGTAACATATCAGGGTGGCAGGGCAGCGCTAGGGCAGAAAACAAGCCTGTAGGGGGTTGTTGCCTCCTTTCAGTTATAGTTGGTAGGACCAGAGGATCATAGCCTCCTGCCAATTGGCATTGGTAAATAGGATGTTGTGGCATCCTTTCAGTTTAAGATGATAAAACCAGGGGGTTGTAGCCTCTTTCCAATTGGAATTGGTAAATAGGGTGTCGTAGCATCCTTTCAATCGTAGCTAGTAAACCAGGGGGTCATAGCTTCCTTCCAATTGGTATTGGTAAATAGGGTGTAATACCATATTTTTCTATAGTAACAAAAAAAACTATTTGTAAATAAAATTTTTGCAGTAATATGACGTATTGGTGGTTTACCCTATTGGGCTTCCATGTTAAAATTGTGTTCTATGTATTCTTGTTGTTATGTGTGTTAATGTTAAATTTAATAATTGGTTAAATTAAGTAAAAGTATATCAATAATGATTCACCCTGCCTCTCAGTATTGACCAATAAACCAACAGTTATATGGTCCAAAACTAGGTTGTCTTGGTCAAGCAAGGTCCTTTTAGTGTTTTGGACTCATTAATGCACACATGCACCCACATTTGATCATTATGTTTACACATGTGCCTTCATTTATTCCATTTTAGTCCTTGGTGTGCTCCCACTCCATAAAACAGGAAAATTGGTTGACCAGAGGTGCCCATGAATGGTTTTTTGGTGTTTTTGGCCCTTTTGGACCATTAATTGCTGCATAGAGACACTCCCGCTCACCCATTCACTCCACCACACCTAACCTACTTTCATTTATGTCCTACCATGCTTCATCCATGTTCACACTAGCATTCGTGACCGTTTGAGATGGTTAGGGAGCTCATTGGTCCACCTAGGGGGTTTTGAGGTCCAATCTAAGCCTACCACATGTATGCATCCAATTTTCCTCCAAAGGATAAATTTTTTATCCTAATATAATATAAAATCATTCTAGACATAGTTACATGTTGAACAGTGATAATAAAATATGTTATTGGCTCCATTCTTATGTGTTAATTTCAGTCTTTTCACTGTTTTTTTGCATATTTCGTGAACATATTGAATTGTGAGGACTCCATTAGCTCCTAGATCTTGTTGTGAATAAAATTTTCACATGGTATCATATTTTTTTAGAGATACAAATCAAATCCATAGAGTTTGAGTTTCTATCTAGGGTATTTTCCAGAAAAATTCAAGTGTTTGCATTGCAGGTACTTCTAGTGTTTATGTAAATCAGTGCGCAAGAATAAATGGAGAAAAGTCATATATTGTTGAACCCATTCAACTATTTTGAATGAAAGGCTGATATGGTGATCCATCTTAGGTTGAAAGGCCTCTATAGTCACCATGGGAACTGAGACTGAGCCCAACTTTGCTATGGAAAAATCGAAGTACTTCAATAGACTAGATGAGGCATTCATGATGCTTTGTCTCAGTATTTTGAGGGGCATTCTATTACAAGTAAACAATATAACTACACCCAATGAAGTATATCTCAATATCAAGTCATTGTTTAGGAAGTCTAATGAGATGAGAGGCCACCAACTAAAAAATGAGTTGATCTCACTGAGTCCAGCTCACTTTGAGACGATTCAGGATTTATTCACAAAGTTCAAATTGTTGGTGCTTCAGCTAAAATAGTGTGGCACTGAGAAGAAATATGAGCAGTTGATCTTGTCTATTCTTTCGAATATAGGCCATGAATATTCAATGTTTGTCTCAACATTCCATTTGGAAAGCTAAAAACTTGAAATTTGAGAATGCCTTAACTAGCAGAATTCATGGAGTCATTGACTCAAGAGAAAGACTAGTTGGCACAAATGGGTACCATAAAATCCACAAAAGATCAATCCCTTGCTACAATTGTTTTGAATCAATCCAAAGGTAAGAACAACGCCAAATATTCGAAGCAATAAGAGAATAAGAAGTGGGAGAAGCCCAAATATTCAGATGCGGTTTCGAGTCCTAGCAAGGACAAAGAAAAGAAGAAGCAAGAGAATAAAAAATAAACTTATCATCACAAAGGTTGGAATCCATAGAGTGAATGCATGAAGAAAAAGACTGACATGATGGAACAACTCCTTGAGAAGAACAACATCCCACTGCCAGAAGGTGCGAGGAAGAAAGGATGAGGTTCAAGCTCAGAGAATAAGGAAAGATGCCATGCTTTGGTAATTGGGTCTTCAGGATCTTCATCTTTCATCATAGATTTAGGTTCCTATAGGCACATGGACTCCATGTATGATCCCTTATCGACCCTACATCCTTATAGTGGTCCATCCATCCCCTTGGGTGATGATTCAGAGATTCAAGCCAAAGGAATTGGCATGATCAATCTAGAAGATGGGTACTTCAACAATGTGTTGTTTTTTCTTGATCTTGCAAAAAACATACTCTTTGTCTATCAAATGACACACACATGTACAACCAAGAGAGTAACATTTACTCAAAATTATGTGGATATCTCATAAATCTCTATAGGCTAAGTTGTTGCAGTGGGTTATGTTGACTATGATTCGAGAATGTAAAAATTCTCTCACTTCCTTCCATAGTCATGTTGATGCATGGAAAATACCAGGTACCGACATTAATGATTCTATCCAATAACCATTCCCAATTAGATAGTTTATAATTTGGTATGGGCAATTCGTTTGATTAGCGACCTGACTACCGTAGAATTAAAATAACGTTTTAAGTCTGTTTTACCGGTTGCATCCTGGTCCACCATTTATATGATTTTATATTTAAGGATGAGATGCAAGTGCCTAAACTAAATGAAAGTGACCAGTGGGTAAGAGCCTCACTAGAGATGCGCAGGTTCTTATGTCCCGTATTACCGCTCCTACCCCACAATCACTTCTACGAAAGCAAAGAAACATCTAACTTATTCTAAATTATTTTAACTATCGCTAGGGAGAAACGTCTATATCAGAATGAGTAATATACTATATTTTTTGCATGTAGAATCCTACAGGTAGCTGTTAAATTCTTCATACATAAACATAGTAGAAATATAACACAAAGATAGATTAGTTAAGTTAAAACATCCATTACTCATTTATTGCACAAGATTCATAACAGAAAATGAAATCATTCATAAACACAAAAATAATTCAGCAAGTTTAGAACAATCTCACATATTGTACAACATGCCAAAACATAAAAAAATCATCATTTAGCGATCCACACAACTTGTTTAGAAACTCGTACAGTCCTTCCTCCAACAAAACTTGATTCTCTTTATTTATAAAAGAAGTAATTCTCATACAAATTAGCTTCAACATATGTGCGCTAGAAAAAGTCTTGTATTCTACTATTCAACCCCCATATTTATACATTTTACAAGTCAATTTTGAGTTACCCCAGCTTTTTAGGATTCCTTGACTCTTCGATTACAAAATTTTGTCCTCTAGTGACTTGCACTGAGAAAATATAAATAAAAAGAGGTACTCCACAAAAGGTGCCACATGCACACAAGACAAAACTTAGGAGGGCCCAGCTGGCCCTCCAATGAAATCCTTCCATGCACCAGCTTCTGCAGCAATGGTCTTGAAGTCCATAGGTTCTAACAATATGATTGTTACTTCATGAATGGCCAACTGTGACTTTATCTCTGCTGTTCTGGGGGGAGTTACCCTGAGCTGATCCTAAAGTAGGCAATTATTGACCGTGACTTTTGCAACCAAACTCTTTACTGCTTTCTCAGTAATTCGTTTAACTTGTTGTATCCTAAGCTCATCCTCCTGCAACCTGTCCTGTAGGAATTTCAAGTGTTCCTCATGCTCAGGAAACTCCTGGATTCATTTTTCCACAGATGGTTGGAATCTAGTGTGTGTTATGAGCACCCTCTTATAAAATTCCACACATTTGTCCAATGTTTTCTCGACACTGGCAGTTAATCTTGCAGCAACCTTGCTGCTGAAATACATAAGTTTGAACTTGATCTTTAGGTTCTCAGGAGTCTTTTGTGGAAAATGCATCGGCCATGCTACGTTAGTTTATGTCCAGGTCATTTTCCCTTAAATAATTTCTGCAATCTCTAATGTTCTTGTCCTGAAATCGGTTGATATCACTGACATCTCTTGCAGTCTGGTTTCTACTTGTTTAATCTTGTGAACCTCATCTGCAAGTTTTAATTGTACATGATATATTTTTCTTAAGCTGATATCAATTTTACGCTCATTTGCAGTCTTAAGCTGAATCTCCAAAGAACTATTTTGTGCCTCCAACTCTACAACTTGGGCCCTTAACTGCTCTGCTTGTTTATCAGTTGCGGCCCTTTGTGCCTTTAACCCTGAAATATTACCTTCTAGGTCTTTATTTTCTCCATCAATAATGGTGTTTGACAGTACCAAGGCCTCCTTTTATGATTATAAGACATGGTAAGGCTCCCAAAGCTTCTCGAACTCGAAAAGGGTAGCCTCATGTTTTCTCTTCATTTCTTGGCCTTCACCCCTTTCTTTCATCAAAGTGTCCTTAACTCTCACCATCTTCTCCTTATACCAATATACAATTCCTTTCAATTTATCCACATTATAATCATTTACTTGAGCAGCTGCTACACCAATTGAGGGCATCAGTTGTGGATCTTCATCAATACCTGTCATGACTAGTCTTTCCATAATTGTAGTCACCTCAGGCTAGGTTCCTACCCTTAACTTATTTTCGACCCTCCGAGCAATGGATTTACTTTTAGGATAAAAAAAACCTTATCCAAGGATGCAACAACATTTTTCTTGGATGGGGTGAAAGGTACTAGCCCTAAATATACAAAAGGGAGACATCCTCTTGTTATTATGTATCCGTAGGTAGAAGGAGGATATTAAGGATTTTCTTGGGCAACATCCCTTTCATGATTATATCTATCTTTCTCTTTTTTCTCTTTTCTCCTTAGTTCTTCTGCTGCATTTGATGCCTCTCTCTCTTTGTTACATGATTCTTTTCTCATCCTCTCCTCTACTTCACTTTACCTTTGTTCTTCTTCTCTTTGACTTTGTTCCTTCTCTTCCTTTTTCCTTTGGGCCTCCTCAACTACTAATTTCTCTACTTCCTCCATTATTCTTTGGGCTTCTTCTTCCCTCTTCTTGGAAGATTCTTGTTTTAGTTTATGTTGCTCAGTAGTGCTACTGCTACTGCCTTTGCCCCCTGCTGCTATACTCTTTTCTCAGAACCTTTAATTTAAAGCAGTCATATTACATGCATTCTTGAAAATTTCTTGATCCTTATCCAAGTAGTCAGAGTATTCAAAATTTTCCTTCACCATTGCACATTCTGCAACAAGTTTGTCTCAGGAATCGTTCCTATGAAAACATTTCTCACCGAAGTGAAAATCTTCTAGGTCCTTCACAAAATCCGGTGCGCTTTTGACTTTCGTAAACCTATAGCTGCTGACATAGAAAGGCATGGATGGGTAGACCACTTTCTTCATGTTAAACAGAAAATTCCTGAATCCATTAAAAAACAACTGTCTTACTGCTTCCTTATGCATGATGTAATTATTGGCATACTAAGGAAGCAGTGACAGGGCTTTAGTACCTCCAAATATTCTCAAATAGGTTCCTTCTTCGAAGAAGAAATAGTCTCCATGTTCACTTATCACCTCAAGTGCTCCCTTAGACATACACTTGCATTCTTCAAGAAATATCAACTGGTAAATTGGCATTAGATGCTCTTCAAATATAAGCTTATAGAAGCTGTGATACTTATGGGACCATAAAATATGGTATGTAGTGTAAATGGGTGCTTTTCCCTCCTTCAAGCTGCAGTTCAGCTTCTCGAATGGGTATAGGAAAAGTATACAGTTAATTAAAAATGACCCCATGTAGAACTCAAACTTTCACTGGAGTAGTCCTCCAAGCACAACAGACATGCAGGAAGACAAGATATTAGCTACAATGTCCACCTAGTTGAAGACAGTGCCTTCCATGGTCACATGATACATTAGTGGGATCCAACCTATCTTATAAAAATTCCCATTGGCCCTGTCGAACATCCTGTTAAGCATAAAAGCTGCAAGTCTGTATGGAATGAGCAGAATGGCAGTTTCATATTCACTAGATGCCTTCTGTCAAAATGAGTTTCCTGTTATCATCATCATCTTTGCACTTCCAATATAATCTATGCTCAAACCATTTATCTAGTCATCTGTCATGCCGATTTCTGGGACTGGAAGATTGTAGGATTTGGATATGTATGTGGGGGTAAATGAGGAAATTTTTTCCTTCTACATTATACATGATCATATCCCTCACGTATGCCTTAGGTAAAATCCAGCTGATCACGTCCGCGTAAGGAAAAATCTCAGGTCGCGTGGATATTTTCGTGATTCCATATCTCAATATGTTTTCATACAAGGGAATATATTCCAAACCTGCATCTGGGACCTTCTGATATTTGATCACGGGGTATATTTGTCCCGTGTTAACACTCCATTTTTAACAATTGATTTAAGAACCTGATAGGAGTTCGATGAGGGTCTCATTCCTGTGAACTTCATGTGAACTCTCCTTCAGGATATCAGAGGTGCAAAGAAAAGAAGAAAATGGAAGGTGTGCTAAAGGTGTTGGGCAAGGATCGAGATCAAAGGCTGAAATTGATCGAAGATGGATCAATGGCTCTAAACCATTTCATGCGAGTAGACATGCTCGACCAAAGACGCATTTCCAATTTGCAAAATGAGTTAAAGGTCGGAACATTCTATGGTCAAGATGAGATTTGAGTCAAATCTATGGCCTCAATCAATTTCAAAAACCATACCTGGATGGGTAAAAGCCGCGATTTCAAATCGCGAAGAAGGGGTAATAGTCGCGAAGATCAACGACCGCGATAAGATTGGAGAGAAATCTATGGCCACGGTCTATTTCATAGTGCAGACTAGCACGATGAATACCAAAAGATTCTCATTGAGAAAGATAGTGGGGCCCACTTATATCTATGGATCGGTTGTGATCGATGGTTTAAAACATGTCATGATCTTGAACTTCCCGTGGTGTTCAAAGGAGAAAAGTTGGCAGCAAAAGGAATGGAACATGGATGGTGGAAATGAAAGATTCCCCAAATCGGATGGCTGAGATGGCTCCCACGGTACGTGATTTTACATCCAGTGCGGAGATGACAGTGGAGGAGGAATTTAGGCATGTAATGTGCCCCCATTTGTAGATTGGCCAATTCCTCTGTTGCCATTCGGCATAAGCCTAAGATGGAAGTCTTGTCCAGCAATGCTAATTTCCTTGGTTTGCAAGTGTGGCACGTGGTTCAATTCAAAGGGAACCATGTGAAAGATGGAGGTTTTATTCGTTGAGATGATAGACTTGGAATTTACACGAGGCTGAAGGATGCAATGAACTAAAATAGCCCGATGCCACCATCAAGATAATTGAAAGGGAAAGAGATGGTCAAATCCGTAGCCCTCAGAACCAGCCTGGGAGCCATGTGGGAATGGCTTGGAATCTTACCCATACCAGATAATATGATTGAAACATCAGGAGGAAATATCCCCACCCTGGCATCACACATGTTTCCATCACAGCTACTCTAAGGGTATAGCCCTTCCTGAGCCGTCCCTGCTCACACTATATAACACCATCTTCCGAAGATATTTGAGGCATGGAACTGTGTAGATGATAAGAGATATAGGATTGAATTCTGAGAAGTGTCGAAGTCCTTCATAGATAACCATGATTGCGTGGTTCAAGAAATTAGTTCGACAAGGGGTACTCTTGGTAGGAAAACATGAATCTGTGTTCTCGTTATCCACACTAGAAAATCACCAACCACCAGGGAATAGATGTGAAATACCAAGGGGGATTCACCTGCTTATACACAACCCGGTCTCTGGATGTGTAGTGCATGGGTTTTGACATCCCAGCAACATCCCTCCGACACTCCCAGTTGCGGTCATGAACTCCAAAGTCACAGCTCATAGTGGTGGCAGAACTATTGGAGCAAATGCTTGTACTGGGACCAAGCAGGCCCAGAGCCTTCGACGACACCCCCAGGATCTCCACTTGGCTGTTTGGTCATGGGAGAGGAGAAGGTCAAATGCACACTCGGCTGCATGGCTTATGGGAAAACCCTCCTCGTAGGAAAAAGAGAGCAGTACAAAGATGATAAGCTTCCTAAGTCACTTATCATCATCAAGTGCATGACCACCTTCTTCCCGACCTCCTCCTATAATAGTGTTACCAGACGAAGGATGGGTCAGAGAAAGTAGTCGAGCAGTGGATTGAAGCAGGATGGTAGAAAGCTTTATGTTGTCAGTCTGCTTTATCATGCACCACATCTCCATGATGTTGTTTATATTTGTAAAACGTGGTGATAGTCCACTCCCTGTACAATTAACGCATGATGGTGACTTGTAACACTTTTATGTTCGATAGTCTCAGCATTAGAATAGTATAAATGCACTCCTAATAGAGGGAGGAAGCAGTGGGGTTGGATTGGAAAACATTCTAGGGCTGAGGCTCTCCATTGTAAATAAGTTTTGATGCCTGTGTTATGAATAAAAATTACAGAGGAGGAGTTGTTTATCATAGTAGAGATTCATGTGTCGTTGCTTTTCCCAATATGTATCTTCCTTTATGTGCAATGTGTTCCCTATTTTCAATCTAGTCTGTTGATTTCTTTTCATGTCTGCAACTTAGGGTATAGTAGTTAGGAATTAATACTTGTTATGCTACGGCTGCTGTTCCAGACATTTATCAATTGTTCTTCTAAAGTTGCATGGAATTCATCTCTCTGGTGCTCCACGCAATGGAATGTTCTCTCTCTCGTCCTCCAACCAGTCGCTAAAAATATCATGATTGGGAGATCAATGGCTACCTTGCCTCTGTTTGCTACCCTATGCCTTCCTTTCCTCTTGCAAGCATTCACTGCGCAGGTTCTTGACTCCATTGCCAGTGGTTCCCACCCCGATAATCCCACCTTGCATCTCAGCTTTACATACTTTGTTCCATTCAGGATCCTGGCCCCTTGATCATGCTAAGATGTATTTGTAACTTCAGAATGTATTCATCTATGTATCTTATGTATTGTAACCCGATTTTTATTCTGTGATGTATCTATAATGTAATTAAGTCATGTTGTCATGCCTCGATGTTCCGATCAGGAGGATCAATAATGTAAACAAGTCATGTCAAGTCATTGTGGGTAACCCTCCGATTGTCTAAGGGTTAAAGTCCTCACAGTTCTGGGGCACTAGGGTTATTAGACTCTCCTGGTAGAGGTCAGCCCTAGTAGGGTTTTAGTCATGCCGGGATTAGAATAAATAGAGAGCTAGACTCTCTATTTAGTACACATCACAAACACACTCAAGTGTAGCTCATAGTTGAGGAAGGAGAAGACACTGGGGCTAGATAAGAAGAAGGTTACTGCTGTCGGGAGATCACTTACTGTTTTGGGCTTTTACTATTTTGGTGTTGATTCTATCTCTAAGGAAGTTGTAGGGTTTTCTCCATTTATGGTTTCCCCAAGGAAAAACACTGTGTTCATTGTCTCTTATGTTTGATTGTTGTACTTGCTATTCTCTTAGTTAAAGATCCTAATAATGCTAGCTTAATGTTGAAAAAATAACATGGTATCAGAGCTAACCTGAGAAGAAGATACTATGCAGATGCGAAAACTAGGGCTTCCTATTTTATGGATCTCTCTCCACATATTTTTAGCAAAAGTAGGGTGGAATAACTCTCCTCCCTAGGGCACATCTTTCTGTCGAAGCAGAATCCAATTCTGAGGTTTTTCAGTTTTTGACTCGACACTGCTACCAGAAATTAGGGCTTTTCATAGAAGAGGAATTTTTTAGTGAGCCCAGGCTTGGATTGATCTCCTCCCCAAAATTGAAGTTAGGGATAAATTTCAAGGCATTTGGGTGGACGGAACTTTGGAAAAGCAAAACCCTAATTTGCTCCTAATCCAGTACTGCGGGATTTCAGCTCCAAATCCAAATCTAACATCTTGACCTGGTAAGATCTAAATATTTTGTGTTTCCATTTGAGGTTCTTAGTTTAAGATGTCTCATCATACCAATCTTGATGAAAAGCTTGAGGGAGATGATAACTTCCGAGCCTGGAAGTATAGGATCTCCCTCGTCTTGGAAGAAAATGAGTTGGACTCCTGCATCCATGAGGATATTCCAGTTCCAGAGGGAGATGAGGTAAAGGCCTTGCACAAGAAGAAGTTGGTTATGGCAAAGAGGATCATTGCTGATTCTATTAAGGATCACCTTATCCCACAAGTGTCCTCTCTCAAGACACCTAAAGCTATGTTTGATGCCCTAACCAAATTGTTTGAAGGGAAGATGTCCTTGAGGAACCAATCGAAGAATGTGAAGATTCAGAATGTAGAGACCATCCAGTATTACTTCACAAGGGTTTCTCAGATCAAGGAACAATTAGAAGCTGTAGATGAAGTGGAGAATGTATAAATTGTGATGACAACATTGAATAGCCTTCCTAGGTCATGGGATTCATTCATCCAAGGAATCTGTGTCAGAAAGAAGTTAGTCAAATTCAGTAGACTATGGGAAGAATGTTCTCAAGAAGAAGCTCGGATAGCAGCTCGAGAAGAGAATATGGGAAGTGAAGATCAAGCTCTCACAGTTCACTCCAAGAAAGGTAGAAGAATATCTCATCACTCCAAAGGTAAGGATCCTCATCATAGAGATAATAGTAGAGGGGACCTATCTAAAATGAGATGTTATAGATGTGATGAAAGAGGACACTTTGCAAAAGACTGTCCTAAGAACAAGGTTCTCTCATAAGAAGAAGGGGAACAAGAGAAGACATCATGCTCATGCTACAGAAGATGATGAACCATCCAAGAAAAGAACCAGATATGAAAGTGAAAGTTCTTCCAGTGAAGATGAATATGTTTTGATTTCCGCTCTTACGGGAAACATTACTCATGGAAGCACTGATTGGATTATAGACAGTGGGGCTTCCAAACATATGACAGGATTCAAGGAATCCTTTGTGAACCATTTAGAACATGAATCACCTCACAAGGTGAAGCTAGGAGATGACTACCAGTATCCAATAAAAGGTAGTGGGGAATCCTCCTATAAGCTAGACTCTAGAAAGTCTATAACAATGAAGGAAGTTTTGTTTGTGCTAGGACTCAAGAAGAACCTCCTCTCCATATCTGTACTAGATGCAAAAGGAATGAGGGTTGCATTCATAGATGGTTAAGTCATCATGTGGCCAAAAGGAAAGACTATCGATGATGCGGTGGTGATTGGAGAACAAGAAGGAGGATTGTACAAATTAAAGGGCCATCCAGAACAAGCATTGGTCCATGACACAGTAGAGCCAAGTGAACTTTGGCATAGAAGGCTTACACATGTGCATTACAGAGCACTGCCAATTGCAAGCAAAGCTGTTGAAGGTCTTCCAGAATTCCAAGCAAAACATGATGGGGTCTGCAAAGGATGTGCGAAAGGAAAGAATACAAAGAAGACATTTCCTAGCAGCGAAAGCAAAGCCAAAGTAATCCTAGAAATCATCCACTATGATGTATGCGGTCCTATGTCATCAATATCACTAAGAGGGTATGCATATTATGTTTCTTTTATTGATGATTTTTCTAGGAAGACATGGGTTTACTTCATGAAGAACAAAGATGGAGTATTCAGCAAATTCAAGGAATTCAAAGCCTTGATCGAGAACCACACTGAAAAGAAGATCAAGAATTTTCAATCAGACAATGGCGGAGAATTCACTTCGAATGAATTCAAAGAGTTATGCAAATAATCATGGATTAAGAGGGAGTTATCCAGTCCTTATAATCCACAACAGAATGGGATTATGGAATGGAAGAACAAAACTATCATGGAAGTTGCAAGAGCTATGCTTCATGATCAAGATCTTCCTATGCATCTTTGGGCTGAATCTGCTAGAACAATGGTGTATGTACAGAACCATACTCCACATAGAGTAATCGAGAACAAGACTCCTGAAGAAGTCTTCTCTGGTAAGAAACTAGAAGTCAGCCATCTCAGAATATTCGACTGTCCTGTATACATACACATTCCAAAAGAGAAGAGAACAAAATTAGATCTTTCAGGAAAGAAGGGTATATTTGTGGGATACTCTGAAATCTCAAAGGCTTACAGAATATATTTCCTAGGATACAAGAAGATTGACATCAGCAGGGATGTGACATTTGATGAAGACACAACTTACAACAAATCCAGGACAAGACCTGCTGAAGAACTTGAAGAAGCAGAAGCACACAGAATTCATGATACAACCATGAATGAAGAAACTCAAGAAGAAGATCGAGATTTTTAAGAACCACAAAGACCTGTAGATACACCTTTGGAGAAAAATCCTCATAAGAGGAAACCTACTTGGGTACGTGAAATTATCCAAGGTGCAGAAAAATATGGAGCTCCAAAAGAGAATCAGAGAGAAAGAAAGAGGACTAGATCTTGCTTCGGGTATGTAGCTTTACTATGTAATTTCATTGATAAAGAACCTTCCAGTTATGAAGAAGCGATAGAATGGAAAGAATGGAAGGATGCTATGATCGAAGAGTATCAATCGATCATGAAGAATGATGTTTGGGATATTGTTCCAAGACCAGAATGGAAGTCAATTGTAGCTTCCAAATGGATCTACAAGATCAAACATGCTGCAGATGGTAGCATTGAAAAATATAAAGCAAGATTTGTGGCTCGTGGTTTCTCTCAGAAAGAAGGAATAGATTATGAAGAAACCTTTTCTCCTGTAGCCAGATACACTTCCATCAGATCGCTACTTGCTCTGGCTGTAGTGATGAGATGGAAGATACACCAAATGGATGCCAAGATTTCTTTCTTGAATGGTGTAGTGGAAGAGGAAGTGTATGTAGAACAACCACTTGGTTTTGAGACTCATGACAAGGAGTCTCATGTGTGCATATTGAATAAATCCCTGTACAGTTTGAAACAGGAACCCAGGACCTGGTATGGCAGAATTGACAGCTTTTTATCCATTTTGGGCTTTACCAAGAGTAAAGCAGATTCCAACCTTTACTACAATGTTGAAGATGACAACCCAGTGATGCTTATACTATATGTAGATGATCTATTTGTGACAGGAATGGATGGGTTGATTGCTGATACGAAGAGAAATATTGCTGCTGAGTTCGAAATGAAGGACTTGGGGATGATGCATTGTTTTCTAGGTATGGAGGTGTGGCAGAGTGTGGATGGAATCTTCCTTGGACAAAGGAAGTATGCAGTAGTGATCCTAAAGAGGTTTGGGATGATGGACTGCAAGGCTATGGCCACACCTATGGCATCGAACCTGAAGCTATTGAATGATGCTTCATCAGAGTCGGTTGATGCTACGATGTATCGTCAGATGATTGGGTCCTTGATGTACCTGACGAACACAAGACTAGATATTTGCTTTGCTGTGAACACCTTGAGCCAGTTCCTGATAGATCTGAGACATGTTCACTTGATTGCTGCAAAGCATATTTTGAGGTACCTGAAGGGTACAGTTGATTATGGGCTCAAGTACAATGTGAATCAAAAGATTAACCTGGAGGGTTATGTTGATTCAGATTGGGAAGGCAGTGCCATCGATAGGAAGAGCACTTTAGGGTGTTGCTTCAGTATGGGATCAGGTGTGATCTCTTGGTTTAGTAGGAAGCAATCCTATGTGGCACTGAGTACAGCTGAAGAAGAGTATGTCACAACTTGTTCAGCTAGTTGTGGGGAAGTATGGTTGAGGAAGCTACTATCTGATTTATTTGATCTCCAGTTGGATGCTACTTGTATACATTGTGACAACCAGAGTTTCGTGAATTTGTCAGAGAATCCAGTGTTCCATGACAAGTCGAAGCATATTGAGATCAAGTATCACTATATCAGGGATATGGTGCAAAGGGGAGCAGTGAAGCTCCAGTATGTTGCGACGAAGGAACAACTAGCTGATGTATTAATGAAGCCATTGGCTAGGATGAAGTTTGAGTACTTCAAGGAGAAGCTTGGTGTTCTCCAGATCGAGGTTTTCTCCAAGGGAAAGTGATGAGACCCATAGCCATTCTTACATGGTGAGAGGATTGGTTCCTTCCATGGTCAGATGTAAGGGCTGATCCATTCTGTCATGGTGAGAGGATTGGTTCCTTCCATGTCAGATATGAGTGCTTGCCATTCTGTCGAGTAGGACAGATGTAAGGAAAATTGCCATTCTAGGAATGGAGGTGCCTGGTCAGTTACTAGGAAAACTCAGTCTAGGATTGAGAAGCCATTCTGATGTGATAGAGGGATGTGTTCCCACTTGATTAGATGTAAGGGATGAGCCATTCTATCATGGCTAAAGGATTAAGTTCCTTCCATGTCAGATGTGGGTGCTGGCCATTTCGATGAGTAGGTCAGATGTAAGGGAAACTACCATTCTCTAGGAGAATGGAGGCACCTGGTCAGTTACCAGGTAGCTCAGTCTAGGACTGGGGGCCATTCTAATATGACTATAGGATTGGTTCCTATAATATTAGATATGAGTGCAAGCCCTTCCATCATTGTTGTAGGATGTGTTCCTGCATCGGTGGTTCTAAGTGCAGAGCCCTTCCATCATTGTTGTAGGATGTGTTCCCACATGGGTGGATGTAAGTGCAGAGCCCTTTCATCAATGTTGTAGGATGTGTTCCCGCATGGTTGGATGTAAGTGCAGAGCCCTTCCATCATTGTTGTAGGATGTGTTCTCGCATGGGTGGATGAAAGTGTAGAGCCCTTCCATAATTGTTGTAGGATGTGCTCCTGTATGGGTGGATGTAAGTACAGAGCCTTTTCATCATGGTTGTAGGATGTGCTCCTGCATGGGTGAATGTAAGTGCAGATATCTTTCATCATGGTTGTAGGATGTGTTCCTGCATGGGTGAAAGAGCAAATCCTTTTTAGCATTGTTGTAGGATGTGTTCCTGCATGGCTAAATATAAGTGCTGAGCCTTTCCAAGAGGGTTGTGGGATGTGTTCCCTCATCATCAGATGTGAGTGCTGGGCCTTTCTGATATGATTATAGGATTGGTTCCTACATGATCAGATGTGAGTGCTGGGTGTGCCTTTTTGATGAGTAGGTTAGATTTAAGTGCTGGGCGGGCCATTCTAACCAGCAGGTCAGATATAAGTGCTGAAGAAGACCTACATGGAGGCTAGGAATACAACTAGCATGAAAAAGGGTTGGATATATAGAACTTCCTGTGATGAGAAGAATCATTAGATAGCACCTGTGATGATCCAGTGATGATGATCCAGTAGTGATGATCTAGATCGAGTGATGATCCAGATCCAATGATGATGTCCAGTGATGACCTAGATCGAGTAATGATCCAGATCCAGTGATGATGTCTAATGATGATCCAGATCGAGTTATGATCCAGATCCAGTGATGATGTCCATTGATGATCCAGATCCAAAGATGAAGATGACTTGAAGTTGAAGATGAATTGAAGACTAAGAATACTTGAAGATGCAGATGATGAGATGATCCAAAGAAGAAGACCAGTGCTGAAAATTGTGTCGAAAGAATACCTTCCTAGTTAAGAGGGAGTGTTGATGTATTTGTAACTTTGGAATGTATTCATCTATGTATATTATGTATTGTAACCCGATGTTTATTTTGGGATGTATCTAAAATTTAACTGAGTCATGTTGTCATGCCTTGATGTTCCGATCGGGAGGATCAATAATGTAAACAAGTCATGTCAAGTCATTGTGGGTAACTCTCCGATTGTCTAAGGGTTAAATTCCCCGCAGTTCTGGGGCACTAGGGTTATTAGACTCTCCTAGTAGAGGTCGTCCCTAGTAGGGTTTTAGTCATGATGGGATTAGTATAAATAGAGAGTTGGACTCTCTATTTAGTACACATCACAAACACACTCAAGTGTAGCACATAGTTGAGGAAGGAGAAGACACTGGGGCTAGATAAGAAGAAGGTTACTGCTGTCAGGAGATCACTTACTATTTTGGAATTTTACTATTTTGGTGTTGATTCTATCTCTGAGGAAGTTGCGGGGTTTTCTCCATTTATGGTTTCCCCGAGGAAAAATACTGTGTTCATTGTCTCTTGTGTTTGATTGCTGTACTTGTTATTATCTCAGTTAAAGATCCTAATAATGCTAGCTTAATGTTGAAAAACTAACATAGACTTCAGTGACACATGAGGTTGCAAATCTTATGCGGAGTAGACTCTGGTGACAAACGAGAGATCCCTCTCTGACTGCACAGGGACAGAGGCACTGTCTAAAGCGGTTCTACTGTTACGCCGGGAGCGGGCCCTCCCCCTCGACCTTCGGGGCCCAAAAAATCCCAGCGTTAACATCCCCATTTGAACTCGAGTTCAGCTCCGGTGACAGCTTTGGTGTCCTCATATATTACCTCTATCTTTGGCATGACTTCTAAGTTCGAATTCTCTTCAGTAACTTGGATTTCTTCTTTCCCTTCTTGGGCATGGTGTTGTGTGAAGACCAAGGCTGTAAAAAATTCATATCAAAACATAACTTAGCATCCCTACAATTAGAAACCATATGCATATAAACAACAAAATGATAAACTACCGTAAAATTTGCAAAATATACAGGAAAGCTTTAGCTAACAAAATTGATTTTATTTTGGAACAAAATATGTACTTATGGGGAAAAATAAATATATTTTTTACCGAATCATCTCCAGCCATCGAAAAATGACCCTGTGATGTAGAAAAACTCTGTATATCATCAAAAAACCAAACTAAGGCGAGGTTAAAATCGGGATAATAAAAACTAGTTTATGCACGTGGGCTCTAACTGCTGCATCGAGAGCTTAACTCTAAATCATATAGTGTTCTACACCATGATACCATAGAATATCAAAATAGTTCTAAAAACCCCACGCATGGCCCCTTCTTCATTAACCTTATGGCCCACGGTAAATAGTCCAGAGAAATATTGTGGCACCATGGGGCTGACCACAATGAGAAAAATACCTTTTGATGGAAACCCTCGACCAAAAACCAAAGAAACACAATGACCTTCTAAGCCCCAGGCTTCACTAATCCCCCTATCACCACAAATGAACATGAACCCGACGTAAAAAGGCCCATGAAAAGCATGACCCACCTTAGTCTCGTCACTAGTGGAAAATGAGAGATTAGTGACCAGGAGACCAAAATTTTTGGTCACCACAGTTTTTTTCTAGGGATAAATGACCAAAATATATAAATTTAAGTGAGCTAACTAAAAAAGACCAAGATAAATGACCACTTTTGGTCTCGAGATAAAAACCAACTAAAAATGACCAAATTTGGTCACAAGTTATCTAGACTAAAAATGACCACATAACAAATGGTCATTTATTTGGTCATTTTTAGTTGTCACTCCCGCAATGAAAAAAAATACAAAATTTGACAATGAATTTGTACATTTTACTAAATTCTAACATTGCAGGTGGATTTTTTTAAGGGGGTCTCTGATTCCATGCAAGGGGTCTCTGAATCCAGTGTTAGAATTTAGTAATTTCTAACATATATATAATATATATTTACATGTCCCTATATTAACAAAATTGAATTAATGCAACCCAGTTATATGTTAATTTGGACATAACCTTGGCATATAAAAAAACCCGCTAAACCTTGCCATATAATGTTAATAATTATAAGGCTAATTTGCATGACCTTGGCATATAATTATAGTTTTTATAGGATAATTTGCATGACCTTAACATATAATTATAGTTTTTATAGGCTAATTTGGACATGACCTTGGCATATAATTATAGTTTTTATAGGTCAATATTTTTCATAGGTTTCAACAAAAAATATCAAATTGAAGCCTCCACACGAAGTGTTCAACAACACTAATACCTTAAAGTGCCTCAAAAAAATCAATAGTAAGAATGAATCCATATAATTATTTTCTCCCCCTCTTGCAGCAATTGATTATTTGTATATTAAATTGGATACCTACAAATTCAAATTGGACCAAATTGATTGTAAAACCTTGAATGTCTTGAACAACAATGATATTTTCTATATTTCCTTTTCCATACATTGGAAGTGGAATGTGTAATATTTATATAATTAATTTTATCTTTGTTTCATGAACATACATATATTTTATTAATTTTATTTTAAATTTTCAAATCTATTTAAAACTTATTTGTATTAGCCACTTAATATTTCTATTAATCTTATTTTAAGATTTTAAGAACTCTTTGAAAGAATATTTTTATGCCTTTGGTATTCCTACCAGTCTTTCAGTGAAAAATGAATCAAAAGATCCACAAATGTATAAATTTTAAACTATTACCTTAAATCAATAGTACAAATAAAAGAAATAAGATTTCAAAAGGTTACCACCCATTCTGCTCAAAGAAACCTTAAAATAGACCAACCTTAAATCTGTATAGTGTCTCTGCCATTGTAGCATGCGAAATCCAAGATTGTGTAAAAGAAATTTATCAATTCAAATAAAAGAAAATAGCAAGGACCAGGAAGATATCTCTTTATTCAGAAATGACAATAGCAAGGACCAAGAAGAGATCTCTTTATTTCCTAATTGGCTAAACAATCCAATAAGAATCCGCAGACCTGATACAAATACCCTGCCTCTCCTCGAGAATAGAATAACAAAATCCAATCAATAATGTTGTTACATCAAAGAATATGATAGATCACATGTATATAAGAAAATAATATGCCGCCTATACTTGATCATAACAACATACCAGAGAGGAGAGATCTCGGTAAAGTCGACGAGCCAAGAAGGGGATAAAAGAGGTGATGAGAGAAGTGAATGGAGAGGGGAGGCGGACTATCCAAGCAGAGCTTTCCTCGATTGTTGGACTGGGGGCAGCTTCCTTCACCTCTATTGCTTCTGCTGCTCCCACCATTATGATGACAATGACCAATAGAGTTGCATATGCATACTTTCCTAAGCCTTCCATTGTTGCTCATGCTCACAAGAAACCTGCTTCTGCTACTAAAAAGTACAAGAAAGCTACCCTTGGTTAGAATATGCTGAAAAGTCCAAACCTTAATTACAAACTTTGCTGAACAAATATGAAGAATCACAAAAACAGAACACCTCAAATATGAAGTGGCGATCTTTCATCTGTGAGTATCGAAGTCTCAACCAAGAGGGACTAAGAGAGGCCCGCATATTAATACTAGTATTCGCCCTCGCCACCAACAGACAATTGACGCGTCCAACTATAAAAATGATAAATTATATGTATCCCAATGAAGCTATGGAAAGTGTGTGCTATCTAATGCAGATGACTGAAAACGTGGCCGCACCTTGGAAATCGATGGCTCATGTGATTTGGTGGTCATGGGGCACTCATTCTGTGGTTGGGATATGTGCTTCCCTTTCCTTTGTGTGCCATATTTTATGTATATGGTTTATCGGACCCTAAAGAGATATTCTTTGACCCTGAACATAAGAGGAAAAAGAATTAAAGAGTGAGTCTTTGTTTTCTTTTGTGAATATGAGGGGATGGAATTTTGTTTCACCTACAAGCCTCGGTACATAGTTTAATATTTGGTAGAGGGGATCATCCACGCCCCTTTCCTTTCCTTGTCCATGGGAACATTTGCGTTACCTTCGGCTTTCAGGTTCCGTCCCACAGACGAGGAACTTATCTCCTGCTATCTCAAGGGAAAGCTCAGTCATGGACTCGAAGTACTAGAGCTCAAGGTTATTACCGAGGCGGGCCTTTACAAATGCGAGCCCTGGGATTTGCCTAGTAACTTCAAATTTTTTTTTCTGACTCACAGATTCATGTGATCTTGCAAAATAATGGTAAGTCGAGTATGTTTTTGATGTAATTTGTCCTAGGGATTAGTTCCCATGGTTTCTTTAATGAAATTTCAGACCTACTTTTTGACCCCTAAGTGGGGTTTACCATATGATAGACTGGTAAGTTGAATGGCGAGCTGAGTTGATGTCAATAACTGAGTGTTTTTTTGTAAAATGATGGTCTACGGATTTCCTTTCTGGTTCATATTCACATGTCATTTTAAAGTAGATTTCAGTAGTAGCCTATCTGTTAATGGATTTCACTCAGTAACTTAAACCCTAGTAAATCTAGATTTTAGGAACACAGGATGTGTAACTTTAGGTTATAGGAACAGAGGACATAACAGTATGTCATAAGAATAGAGGCGATGTTATTGAAGTATTGTATTGGATTGTGACAGGAATACGGTATTCACAAGTCTTCAGCACCCTCGAAATTGCTTTATGGGAGGTTGAGAATCCACAAGGGAACAGGTACACATGAAGGTGCTTTGGGTATCACCAAGGTATATGTGGATGCAGGGAAATGGTAAAGTTTTTCGTTGGAACTTTGAGGAAAGCAATGCTTACGATGGAACATTTGAGGACACCATTTGTTCACTACCCCATGCGTCTACTATTGGTATCCCAGTGTTGTCTCACGAAACATGTCTTTAAAATGAGAAAACAGTATCTTGTAAATGTTTCTCTTAAAATTAATTTTAAGCTATGTGTTACATAAAACTTATTTAACATTCCTATGTGTTGGTGTCTTGAATAAATTGTTTGTGTACTGTAGGTTGGTGGAAGAAACAGTCTTAGTAGATGCACTGTCAAGGAGGATACCTTTGGTTAGTGATAAACCTACAATAATCTTTGGAGTAGATGTTACCCATCCACACCCTTGAGAGGATTCAAGTCCATCGATATCTGATGTAAGTTTTTACACATTTCTATAATCTTGGAGTTTGTTCTTTCTTATGCATATTGCAGATTTAGTAGTAATGGATTTTTGGTTTGATGAATTTACTTAGGTTGTAGCTTCTCATGATTGGCCTGAAGTCACTAAATATGCAGGATTAGTTTGTGTCAAAGCACATCGTCACAAGCTTATTCAAGATCTTTATAAATTCTAGCATGATAAAGTATACATCTTGTCCTTTATCCCTTAAAGTGGAAAATCTGTGCTAAGAGTGTTTGATATGCTTGATTGAAGTATATTTTTTTGAAGCCATTTTTTTGCATTTGACTTGAAAGCATGAAAGAGAAGTACTTCTAAATTCTTCTTCTTTTGAATATGCTTTCAATATTTTTGTTTACATTCCTATTTGGTTTTCTGGCTTTTGAAACTGAAATACGAAGGCATATCCATTCTAAGGGAATTGTTAATATCCTTCCAAAGGAATAAAGGGCATAATCCAGAGCGAATAATATTTTACAGGTAAGCATTTCAAGATATTATTAAGGGTTAGCTTTCTTGGTTGTTTCCATTATTTTCTAAGCAATTGGCAAGTTCTCTACCAGTAGGTGCCAGGTTTGAATTCCTCTGCGTTAGGTGCAATAGTATTTTTTGATGGGTTTATTAGGGATGTCAACCTCGAATGTGGGGTGGGGAAAGCTTCCCTTGGGTGGTTTCCTTGTCATTTTATTTGTTTGAAAAAAATATTACTTGTGAAGTACTCTTAACTCTCCTCTTCCTAGCATGCCTTTGCATGTTCTTTAGAGATTATGGCAAGGGTAAAGGTATATTATACACCATGATGATGATGATGAAAATTACGTGTAACACTAAATTCCCATGTTCATATTGGGTTCTCTAAGGAAATAACAAGAACAATGACAAATATATGTATAATCTAAAACAAAATTGTTTCCAAACAATAGTACATATAAGACATTTACATTGGAAGTGAGGAAAAGAGGACCAATATTTACAATTACATTACATTAAAAAAAATCTCCTTATTATTATTGAGGTATCCTAGGGTTTTGGTTACCAAATACTTAAACAAATAAAGAACTCACATTTACAACACTCTCAACTACAAAGTAATATAAATAAGGATTACAAGTTCTTATAACTATGAATACAACCCTTTCAATGAAATACTATAAAGATAAATTAACTCTGTTTTGGATTTATGAGAAAGGAAGGAAAATAATTTGCATAAATACATACGGTATTCAATTTCAATCTTTAGAAAACAATAGAAATCCATCTTAAGAAGATAAATTAACAATGTTTTGGATTTACGAGAAAGGAAGGAAAATAATTTGCATAAATAGTAAATACATACTCTATTCAATTTCAGTCTTTAGGAAACAATAGAAATCCATCTTAACTAATTCTTAGTGATAAATAAAAATATTTCCAAGAGGATAAAACCATTTTCCCACATAAATATTTCTATTTCTCAGATAGTCATTTAATTACCCAATAAATTTTAATTTCAATCTGATCCCAGGAGCCACATGGAATCCAGAAGAGCCATTGTACAAAATAACAAAGAAAATCAGTATTGAAAATATTCTCCCAAAGTATCATGCCGAGGGGCATAATCATCAATAAACTTCACCTTAACAAAATACATGATAAAGTCTCAAAATTTAAACCATATGAAGGAGGTGTGAAGGAGTTACAAAGTCATGGAATGCTACTATATGTTAAACAATAATTATATCCTGCTCATGAGTAGTATAATTTCACACCTGGCATTACATAGGTTCACACCTGTTTACCTTAACTCAGTAATTAGTACATAACGTTTCATATTTGAAATGAGCTTGCATGTTTTGCATATGAATCATCCCTGTAAATTAAATATTGGTGTGAAGAAAAATGACCTTGCACATGTACCTGGACCTGATTACGTGATAAGTAAAATTCAGTAACGAGTGCACAATGGTTCACGCTTGAATGTTTTGCAATTTTGCAGAGAAATCTTTCCTGCCCAGCACTGGCATGGAGTGGTATTTCTTTAGTCCTCATGATAGGAAGTACCCCAATGGTTCATGCACTAATAGGGCTACTGAAGTTGGGTATTGGAAAGCCACTGGAAGGGATCGCAAAATTTACTCTCGGGCAAGAACAATAGGAATAAAAAATACACTATTTTTCTATAGAGGTCGAGCTCCATAAGGTGAACAAAGTGATTGGGTGATGCATGAATATCTCCTAAAGGAAAATGAATATGATGCATGGCCTTGTTTGTAGGTATTATTTATTCTTTGGGATGTTGTTTTTCAGTGAAATGTATTTGTTTGGATACCATTATGTCTAAAACATCATCAATATTCATATGTGCACACACACACCTCTTTTGTTTATGGAGATATTTACTTCAAAGTTAAATGTAATGAATGAGCTATAAAAGTCCCATTAAAGGTCCACGAAACTGGATTTAGGATATTCTTGATCTCAGAATACTTTATCAAATGATTTGACTATTTTGATAGGCATAATTATATTGTGATAGACAAATAGATATGATGTGCACTCATGGAAGTCTTCTCATAGAGTTACTATCCAATTTGAAATAAGTATTGGGAAAATAGGAGATATTAGGATTTTCAAGAATTGTCAACAGTTAGAGTAGCAAAGCCAAGGGAACAATGTTTGAAGGAAGGGGAATTACATTCAAAGAAGTTGAAGATAGCAAAGTAAAGCTATCTTCAATTTAATTTCAAATTTGCAGAAACAAAGTGACATTGAATTTCCATGTTTTCAAAATTTCTCACATCGAGTAGGGACAATACTTTATCTCTTTGCTAAGTGTTTTTCTCCACTTGAATTTCCATGTTTTTCTTGTCTAGCAATAGGCCTCCTAGTCTATATTCCCTCATTCAATGACTTGACTTGATTGCAGGTAGTACACTGACACACCTTGACAACAACATTCATTATTAATGAAATCCAACTTGATGTCAAGGAGGTATTCTTGACATGAGCAACCTCCAAACTCAGCCAGGCTATTTCCCTTTATCTTCTCTTTATCTTTGCAGAAGACTGTGTATAAAGAAGTGACAAACAAACTTAAGGGAAAGGAATTGGAACTACTTGTATGGTGCATATAGTTTCTCATTTAGCAAAGCATAGATGATAAAATGGTCCCGCCTGTGCTATTTAGACATTTAAAATAACACAGATGATAAAATGGTCCCGCCTATGCTATTTAGACATTTAAAATAACTCAAAATGTTCTTAATTGCTTCATATTCTTCTTATTGTTAAGATGTTAATCTTGAGGGTTCTAGTTGATAAATATATTTGTGCAAGCATTTATCTTTAGATGATTTCTCATTGCTGACTTCTTTTGTAGGAGACTTAAAGTGTATATGTGAGACTGATCTTAGTTTGGTATCCCAGTGTTGTCTCACAAAACATGTCTTTAAAATGATAAAATAGTATCTTGCAAATGTTTCTCTTAAAATTAATGTAAAGGTATGTGTTACATAAAAATTCTTTGACATTCGTATGTGTTGGTGCCCTTGAATAAATTGTTTGTGTACTATAGGTTGGTGGAAGAAACACTGTCTTAGTAGATGCACTGTCAAGGAGGATATCTTTGGTCAGTGATAAACCTACAATAATATTTGGAGCATATGTTACCCATCCACACCCTAGAGAGGATTTAAGTCCATCGATAGCTGCTGTAAGTTTTGACACATTTCTATAATCTTGAATTTTGTTCCTTCTTATGCATATTGCAGATTTAGTAGTAATGGATTTCTGGTTTGATGAATTTCCTCAGGTTGTAGCTTCTTAGGATTGGCCTGAAGTCACTAAATATGCAGGATTAGTTTGTGCCAAAGCACATAGAAAAGAGCTTATTCAATATCTTTATAAATTATGGTAGGATCCTGTGTGAGGCACTTTACCTGGAGGGATGATAAAGTATACATCTTGTCGTGTATCCCTTAAAGTGGAAAATCTGTGCTAAGAGTGTTTGACATGCTTGATTGAAGTATATTTGTTTGAAGCATTTTTTTTGCATTTGACTTGACAGGATGAAAGAGAAGTACTTCTAAATTCTTCTTATTTTGAATCTGCTTTCAATATATTTGTTTACATTCCTATTTGGTTTTCTGGCTTTTGAAACTGAAGTATGAAGGCATATCGATTTTCAAGGAATTGTTGATATCCTTCTGAAGGAATACATGGAACAAGCTAGAGCGAATAATATTTTACAGGTAAGCATTTCAAGATATTATTAAGGGTTAACTTTCTTGTTTGTTTCCATTGTTTGCTAAACATTTGGCTAATTCTGTACCAACAGGTGCTAGGTTTGAATTCCCCCGCATTAGATGCACTAGTCATTTCTGATGGGTTTATTAGGGATGTCAACCTCTAATGTGGGGTGAAGAAATCTTCCCTTGGGTGATTTCCTTGTCATTTTATTTTTTTGAAAAAAATATTACTCATGAATTACTCATAACTCTCCTCTTCCTAGCATACCTTTGCATGTTCTTTAGAGATTATGGCAAGGGTAAAGGTATATTATCCACCATCACGATGATGATGAAAATTATGTGTAACACTCAATTCCCATGTTCACATTGGGTTCTCTAAGAAAATAACAAGAAAAATGACAAATATATGTATAATCTAAAACAAAATCATTTCCAAACAATAGTACATATAGGACATTTACATTGTAATCAATTTACATTGTAAGAGAGGAAAGAGGACCAGTATTCACAATTACATTACATAAAAAAAATCTCCTTATTATTATTTAGTATCCCACGGTTTTGGTAACCAAATATTTAAACAAATAAAGATCTCACATTAACAACACTCTCAACTATCGAGTAATATAAATAAGGATAACAAGTTCTTGTAACTATGAATACAACCCTTTCAATGAACTACTAAAAAGATAAATGAACTCTGTTTTTGATTTATATGAAAGGAAGGAAAACAATTTGCATAAATACATACAATATTAATACAACCCTTTCAATGAACTACTATAAAGATAAATGAACTCTGTTTTTGATTTATATGAAAGGAAGGAAAACAATTTGCATAAATACATACAGTATTCAATTTCAATCTTTAGGAAACAATAGAAATCCATCTTAACAAGATAAATTAACTATGTTTTGGATTTATGAGAAATGAAGGAAAATAATTTGCATAAATATATACTCTATTCAATTTCAGTCTTTAAAAAACAATATAAATCCATCTTAACTAATTCTTAGTAATAAATAAAAATATTTCCAAGAGAATAAAACCATTTTCCCACGTGACTATTTCTATTTCTCACATCGTCATTTAATTACCCAATAAATTTTAATTTCAGTCTGATCCCAAGAGCCACATGGAATCTAGAAGAGCCATTCTACCAAATAAAAAAGAAAATATTTCTTGAGAATATTCTCCCAAAGTATCATGCCGAGGGGCATAATCCGATCAATAAACTTTACCTTAACAAATTAATACATGATAAAGCCTCAAGATTTAAACCATATGAAGGAGGTGTGAAGGAGTTACAAAGTCATGGAAACCGTGCTGTGATATGTTAAACAATAATTATATCCCACTCATGAATAGTATAATTTCACACCTGGCTTTGCATAGGTTCACACCTCTTTACCTCAAATCAGTAATTAGTACATAACGTTTCATGTTTGAAATGAGCTTGCATGATTTGCATATGAATCATCCCTGTAGATTAAATATTGGTGTGAAGAAAAATGACCTTGCACATGTAATTGGACCTGATTACGTGATAAGTAAAATTCAGTAATGAGTACACAATGGTTCACGTTTGAATCTTTTGTAATTTTGCAGAGAAAGTTTTTCTGCCCAGCACTGACATGGAGTGGTATTTCTTTAGTCCTCATGATAGGAAGTACCCCAATTGTTCACACACTAATAGGGCTACTGAAGCTAGGTATTGGAAAGCAAATGAAAGGGATCGTCAAATTTACTTTCGGGCAAGCACAATAGGAATAAAAAAGACACTAGTTTTCTATAGAGGCCGAGCTCCACAAGGTGAACGAAGTGATTGGGTGATGCATGAATATCTCCTAAAGGAAAATGAATGTGAAGCAGGGCCTTCTTTGCAGGTATTATTTACTCTTTGGGATGTTGTTTATTCTTTGGGATGTTGTTTTTCAGTGAAATGTATTTGTTTGGATACCATTATATCTAAAACATCATCAATATTCATATGTGCACACACACACCTCTTTTGATTTCGAAGATATTTACTTCAAAGTTAAATATAGTGAATGAGTTATAAAAGTCCCATTAAAGTTCCACAAAAATGGATTTAGGATATTCTTGATCTCAGAATACTTTATCAAATGATTTGACTATTCTGATAGGCATAATTATATTGTGATAGACCATTAGATATGGTGTGCACTCATGGAAATCTTCTCATAGAGTTACTATCCAATTTGAAATAAGTATTGGGAAAATAGGAGGTATTAGGGTTTTCAAGAATTGTCAACAGTTAGAGTAGCAAAGCTAAGGGAACAATGTTTGAAGGAAGGGGAATTACATTCAAAGAAATTGAAGATAAAAAAGCAAAACTATCTTCAATTTCTTTTCAAATTTGCAGCAACAAAGTGACACTGAATTTCCATGTTTTCATAATTTCTCACATCGAGAGTACGAACAATACTTTATCTCTTTGCTAGGTGTTTTTTTCCACTTGAATTTCCATGTTTTTCTTATCTAGAAATAGGCCTCCTAGTCTATATTCCCTCATAGCAATGACTTGACTTGATTGCAGGTCATACACGGAAACACCTTGACAACAACAGTGATTATTAATGAAATCCACCCTGATGTCAAGGAGGTCTTCTTGATAGGAGCAAACTCCAAACTCGGCCGAGCTATTTCTCTTTATCTTTGCAAAAGACTGTGTATAAAGAAGTGATAAACAAACTTAAGGGAAAGGAATTGGAACTACTTGTTGTTATTTTACCTGACAACAATGGTTCTTTATATGGTGCATATAGTTTCTCATTTAGAAAAGCATAGATGATAAAATGGTCTTGCTTGTGCTATGTAGACATTTAAAATAACACAGATTATTAAATGGTCCTGCCTATGCTATTTAGACTTTTCAAATAACTCAAAATGTTCTTAACTGCTTCATATTCTTCTTATTGTTAAGATGTTAATCTTGAGGGTTCTAGTTGATAAATATATTTGTGGAGGCATTTATGTTTAGATGATTTCTCATTGCTGGCCTCTTTTGCAGGAGACTTAAAGAGTGCATGTGAGATTGATCTTAGTTTGGTATCCCAGTGTTTTCTCAAGAAACATGTCTTTAAAATGAGAAAATAGTATCTTGTAAATGTTTCTCTTAAAATTAGTGTAAAGGTATGTGTTACATAATACTTCTTTGACATTCGTATGTGTTGGTGCCTTTGAATAAATTGTTTGTGTACTGTAGGTTGGTGGAAAAAAAACCATCTTAGTAAATGCACTGTCAAGGAGGATACCTTTGGTCAGTGATAAACCTACAATAATCTTTGGAGGAGATGTCACCCATCCACACCCTGGAGAGGATTCAAGTCCATCGATAGCTACTGTAATTTTTGACACATTTCTATAATCTTGGAGTTTGTTCTTTCTTATGCATATTGCAGATTTAGTAGTAATGTATTTTTGGTTTGATGGATTTCCTCAGGTTGTAGCTTCTCAGGATTGACCTAAAGTCACTAAATATGCAGGATTAGTTTGTGCCAAAGTACATTGTCAAAAGCTTATTCAAGATCTTTATAAATTCTGGCAGGATCCTGTGCGAGGCACTTAAACTGGAGGCATGATAAAGTATACATCTTGTCGTTTACCCCTTAAAGTGGAAAATCTATGCTAAGAGTGTTTGACATGCTTGATTGTTGGTTTTTGATTTCCTTATATTTTGTTTGTTGGTTTTTGATCTCCTAATGAAGGTGACTGAAGACAAACTTGCTGCTCTTTTTATAAATTGTGGACAGGTGATTTTCTCCATTCAATTCCATGTATCCTTTTCTCTTTTCTCATTTTCTCATTTCCTTGTATGCATACAATGGAATAAATGGTTGAAAAATTGACTTTTTTTGTTTAGTTGCAGGTTGTTGATTGTCGTGTTTGTGGGGATCCAAATTCAGTTCTTTGTTTGGATTTTATAGAATTCACTGTAAGTTGCAGTTTATTAAGCTGGATCCTGGTCACCAAGGTAGTAACCTGCATCGTTATGTTTTCCTCCTACTGAGTGAAATTCTATTGTGGTCATGTGAATGTGCAGAAAGTGCTATAGCAGCTCTCATCATTTCTGGGACTATGCTCGGGTTTTATCCAGTCAGAGTCCTCCCATCAAAAACTGCTATTCTTCCTATTAACCCTACATTTCTTCCTAGTGTAAGTAATGTTCTAGTAATTGTAGATACTCAAAATTATTTTAGATGTACAGTATTTGGATGTCGATTTTTAATGTCTTTTCCTGATGACCTAAGCTCATCTTCCCTGGTGAATAAAAACACAATAGTTTTTGACATACTCCAATTAACGAAGGCTGAAGTTAAATAATGCTAAATTAATTTTCTCTGGAGTTCTTTCTGGCATGTTGAATCTAGTTTTGAACGGAAAGACAATTTTCAAATTATTATCCTACATTGTTAATGTACATTATAATAATTATCATCTCAAAAATTTTAAGATATCTATTGCTAACTGACTTTTCGGTGGATTATAGTCCCACGAACTTCTTGAATATCATGGGCAGTCTGGAACATTTTCAATGTGAGAAGTGAAAGAATGCAATGATGCTGAGAAAATGTGAAAGCAAGATGCAGATGTAGATTTTGATCCTAATGCACCATACTCTTCTTCAATGGATAACTTACCGTTAAAGGTTCTCTTTGGGGTACCCAATTTAAAGATGCGTCAATCTCCAACACAGGAGAAGAAGATAGTACAAATATATTTATCTTCTCCCAAGGGTAATTTTTTATTCATTTGATTCTGTTAGACCCAAACTGAGAGAGTCCTTGACATCTGCTTTGGCTATGGTAGGGTATGAACAACCTAAAAAGGATGTGAAAACATAAAATAATTTCCATATTGATTCAACAGTCTTAAACAGACATGCAAGTGAGGATTATAAAGTTGTGAAATTGGAAGACACTAAGCTCAGCACCATGACTAACGAATATTGTTAAGAGGAATCATCTAAAACTTTAAAATGAGAAAGGGAATACTTTGAGCAAAACCAGGCTTTGGTTGAAACAACAGTTTCTTCAGGTTGCTTAGGACAAGGTTCACACTCGGCACAAAATAAACTTAAGTTGAACTCTGAGTTAAATGCACCATATAATGGTGAGGCAAAAACAAATCCCTTCAGAAGGGTCAAATTGGATAAAGAGTAGAGTCAAGTGAAGGGAATGAACAAAGCTTGCAGAGTTCTGAGCTAGCATAGATTGTATCGCTTAAAGTTGAAGCTGAACATTTCAGCATATACGTCAGTGTTAACAAGAAATACAAGGAAAGGGAAAGGTCTCTTCTATTTAATTTTAAAGATAGAAACAACCCTGAGTTAAGGCCACGTGTTGTTTCAGGTGAAATTACCCCTGAGCGTCTCTGTTGCATGACTGCAAAGCAATTAACATCCAAGGAATTGTCACAATGGAGGATTTCCAAATCAGAGGATCTTGCTTATATGATAGTTCTACCTGAATTAGATGTTGAATATAGAAGGATAGTTAAGAAAACACACAAAGGAGAATTTCAAGTGGAAGTTAAAGAGGATGAAGTAGCTCCAGAAGTAGCTACCGGTGGAGGACGCCAACTCCAAGTTAAATAGGACCCTACTCAAATTAGTGAAGTCCTGAATGGGAATGAAGTTTCCGGTGCAGTTGACATTATTGACCATAATGAAATTGGCAGTGGTGCATATTCCCCTGGTTCTTTTCCATTATGTACATCATCTGGTCAAGTAGTTGAGGCAAATGCATCAGACATGAGTGCATCTGAAATTGTTCTTGAAGAGGTAATGAGGGAAAAAAAGGAACTTCTAGAAATAATGTCTCTTGACGAATATATAGGTTCAAGGGGAGATCAATCTATTGAATATGCAAAATTTGTTAATGAAATTTAGAATGAAGAACCTACAGAATGGGAAAACACCCTTCAACTAATTTGGAGGAAGGAAAATATGGTTTATTAGATGATCTTTTTGTCTTCCATAATAGAATGCTCATTGGAGAAGAAAAAATTGAAAGCCTTAGCAGCAAAATGAAATATTCTAATAGCCTAAATGAGTGGAAAATAGGAAGTTCAGCTCAATCGTCATCTTATGAAACACTTTGGGAGGGAATTTTACAATATAATCCCTTTGTCACTGAAATAGTCACTTGCTGTTTTCAAAAGGTATGGGTATCTTTGTTTAATATAAAGTTTAGAAACTTCATTCATGGAATGCTATTAATTTCATCATGTTGAGATTCAAGTGTTTTGGGTAACTGTTTTTCAAGTTCATCAGTATCTATGAAATTCTTAGTTTGATATCATCTGTGTCTGAATGTTGTTTTGTAGAAACTATATATGTGGACTTGCTTGATCGTTTACCCTTCAAATTTAAAGACATATTTTCATTTTAGATTTTATTTTTTGTATTATTATTATCTCTACTTTTCAATGATTTAATTTTTATATGAATTAGTTGTAAAGATGAACTGCATTTGATATTTTCTGACTTGAGGTTGGTTGGCTTCAGTGGTGAGAAAATCTCAGCAAAAGATTGGTCCAAGTATGTTGAAGTTAAGGGAAGAGTACGGCTAGATGCATTTGAAAAGTTTCTTTAGGAGTTGCCTCTTTCTCAAAGCTGTACATTCATGGTATTTCACTTTCTCAATATGTAGTGCTTGTTTTTATTTTAATTTAGTTACAGTAATAATAACTATTAACATGTCGTCTTACAAAATCTTCAATAGAAAAATTAGTTGATATTCTTTATTTTTAGTGGGTCTGGGGATGAGGGAGCTGTAAGGAGGGAGTGAATCGTGATAAGTTTCACATATAACAAGGCTCTGTGAAAATGGGCTTTCAAAGCTGAACATAAGTGGATAAATTTCAAAGTATCCTTGCAGACAGTACTACGATAAGCAGATGGCCAATACAATATTAGTGATGGAAGAAAAGTTAGTATTACTTACTGTAGTCTAACTTGATAACAAACCACAGAGTACGTTTTATAGAAGCAGCAAAGCCAGTGGGAAAAATTCATGATGGTATTGTCCCAAGAAGTTTGTGCACAGGGATATGATATATATGTAGTATAGTAGACATACTTGGTTTGATAAATAGGACTCGGATAGAAAAAATTCACCAGAAGCTTGGCCGATTTAAATGAGCTTTTTGCTATTCATTTTCTTTTACTGAGAGTATATATAAACATTGAATAATAAAGAAGTAAAATAAAAAGTGGTATGTGTTCCATTGCTGAGTAGGAATGATTTTGGATTTCAAACCTAGACTGGCTTTAAAGTTAAAACTTAGGGCCAAGGAGGATCTCTGCGAAAGAACATTATTTTTAACATTTGCTTCTTTGGTTGAATATATAAGGTGTGAAGGTGCTCGAGTCACCCAAGAACAATTTTTAGTGGTTTGAGGATAATCCATTCTACAGAAGTACAATGACAATGCAGTAGGAATTGGAAATAAGAACCCTGAATGGATTAATTTGTCTGCAGGAAATTACACTAACTTTGTGGTTTTGGATTTCAATTTTTGTACTTGTGCATTATACATTCTTGGGTATGACAATTTGTAAGAGGAGACTTGTATGATTCTGGTTTTTTTGGAGTGGCACATTGAAAAAAAAATTAGGATATGGATTCCTTAATACAACTCCATTACTGAAAATAGATGTTAAAGCCTAAAGGGTGTATTTTCTTGGTTGTCCAATCCAAAGAGTTTCTTTTCCTCAGTATTTTAGAATTGATGTTATTTTGTATATTTTTACATTGATTTTCTCGTAATGCTATAATTCTGAGGTCTGTCAAAAATGAAAAGTTAGCCCCAGTTAACCCTTTGCCTTCCTTCTCAATAAGCAACAAATGGGTACAACTACTTTTTGTATGCGAGGAACTTCTAGTTCCTGAAAAGAGATTATATTGGTTGCAGCATCGTTGTCTATTATGCATATTCAAAGCTCACAGAGATGGAAGCCATTAGGATTCATTTTTTATTTTGTAGTCAAGCTAATTCTAGTGTTTCAGGGGTATTCTTGGGATGATAGGATAGTGATTATAATTTATCATATTTCCAATATTTTGAATGATGAGTTGAACTTTATAGAATAAGAATTTCAACATCTTGAGAAATTTATATGCATGAGTAACTTCAAATGTTGCCCTTCTTTTGAAATGTCAATATAAATTATTCTCTTCGTAATTGGAAGGGTAAAATTCAGATTTTTTTTTTTAAAGCAATTTTAACTTTACACTTCTGGGAAGGGAGAGAACCCTTTGGAAGGGCCGAGAAAGGTTCAATTCGGAACGTTGGGTCTAAATATTCTGTACCTAATTTGGTAAAATCATATAGTCAATTTACTATGGGATCTCAATCTCCTCTCCAAAATAACATGTATAGACATTCAAATTGAACCTCTATTCCATAAGACTAGGATCCAAGGTCATGACTACAACAATAATTTAAAATTTTAAAATATTTTATTGAAAACTACTTAATATAATATGAACCATTCCATTTTCAATGTAATAAAATGATAAAAGAACTTTCTAACTTTGTTTAGGACAAAAAAAATCTTAGCATTAGGCTTCGGAATAAAATATTTTATTTGGCTCAACGGGAGTCAAACACCAAGAGGGTAGGAAGAAGAGGAATTGTTTAGCGAACAAGGAAAAGTAAGAGACGCAAATGGCTACGAAGGGTGGATGCAATTTAATCAATCAATTTGTATGTGTGGCGAGGGGATTGAATGTGGGTCTGTCGATTTGTCGATCCATCTGAATTTACAAACCCATCAATCCATTTGGAATCTGGTTTTGGAATTGGAATTTGGGATTCTGAGTTGAGCATATAGTTTTGGTAACCTTTGTTTCCAAGAAAGAAGGTGAATAGACTCGAGGGTCTGAATTTGGGCCGAAACCGAGGAAGAAGAAGAAGAACAAGTTTGTTGGGTGTCAGTTATTTTATGGGTGAGGAGAAGTTGGTAGCTCCTTCGACTATTGCTACTGCGATGTGCGCGCGTGGGAGTAGAGACAGGGAAATGTTGATTTTCGGTAGAGGTGAAGTTGAAGATCCTGCCAAGAGTTCCCCTAATTCTCCCAATGTGTACTAGTCCAATCGTAAGGTTGTTCACTTTCCACTCCTTTACCCACATAGGATTTTTATTCTCTTGTTTTGTACATCCAATTTTTCAATTTTGAACTAGTAAGGCTCAGGGCAAGGCTCCTTATTAGGAACCCATTTTGAAAACTGTGGCTTAGAAGGTCCACACATGCTACATTAGAACTTTTAAACATCATAGAAAACCTACATACAATTCCATGACTTGGGGTACTACCCCTTAAAAAGGAGCGCGGAGGGGACTAACGGTGAAAAGCTCAATAGTTGACTCCACTACCCCCTTTAAATGCAGGGGAGGAGACTGAATGGTGAAAAATCCAACAGTTCACTTCTTCAAAACGGAGGGGAGATGAGTGAATGGTGAAATGCCCAAAGACATTGGAAAGAAGACAGGGTTAACCCATAGCAGCATTAGTACATTATTAAGTTATTGGATTACCCGAATTGTTGTCCAGGGTTTTCCCTTCTACTAAGTTCTCTTCCACCTTAAAAAAGGACGGGGAAGGGAGGGGAGTAAATGGTGAAAATTCCACATTTGCATGCCCTAGATAGAGGCAATCTTTACCTATACAAGTATCAGTTCATTGAGTTATTGGATTACTTTAATTGTTGTCCAGGGTTTGCTCTTCTAACAGGGGAGTTGACAACTTGCCGCTTATTTGTGGACGTTGTGAAATCATGGATCTCTCGAAGTCATATCCTACTGCTTCCCTTCCTCCATAGCATGTAGGTTTTTCATTGTAGCAACTGTATCTCCATAAAAGATATGAACTCCTCTCAACTTGACGACTGGTAATTGGAGTTTGTTACTTGGACTGACTTTTGTTGACTCCATGGAACAGTAAAATCATGTCAATTTCCACATTTTCATGAAATATAAAAGAAATAACAAGCACAGACATAGACAATGCCATATATAGAATCTAGATAGAATGCTTTTGTATCTTCATTTGCTTAGTCCAGACTAAAGTATTCTATGAACATATTTGTTGGTTGAATTTTTCTTAGAACTAAATTAGGCTTTATCATTTATCTGTTGAAAGGTCTTGTCAATTTTCACTTTCAGAACTATCTTCTGAATTAATCTAAGATATTATCATTCATGTTAGTCATACAAATTAAATGATCTAGTAATATATGAATAGTGACAATTTACAACTGGCTACATATTAGCGCCATCTAAATTCTCTACCAATTTGTCTTGCTCGCTGACGGCAATAAACTTAGTCAATTGGTTTGATTAATCTATTACAATGAAGGCAGTCAATTTTGTCTGGTCAGAATTGTTGAATAAATTTAGACTGTTTCTATGAGTCTGTTTCGGGGAAATCAGATGAAATATGTTATATTACTATTCTCGATGATATTAGAGAATTTTTCTTATCTACATTTGGACATTTATTGAGATATTTGTATAAACTTTAAAGTTCAATGATTATTGAGATATTAGAGAATTTTTCTTATCTAGATTTGGACATTTTTTGTAATGGTGAACATATTTTCTAATCCATGGGACTGGAGACCTATGAACCTCAACTCTGCATTATTGTAGAAAATTCCACTTTATCATGTGGGTTGTCAAACTTAAACAACTCTCACACAGGAGCATGGCTCATTGTTCGTTGGGGTTTGAACCCGGGTCATTAGGTGATGACATCCTATCTTAAACAATAGACCACATCCAAACAAACCAGTTACATGATAGTTAAAAATTAATATAACAGAGTTTGGGAATAGTGTTGTGTTTTCAAAATTAAATTTTTTTCTTGTTTCCATGACAAAAGAAATATTCGTATCCTAAACCACTGCCAACTTCTAAAATCTAATCCACTCATTGCATCAGTCATTTCTTCTCCTTGTTTGCTAGAGGTTCTAGAATACAAGAAGAAGCAGTCCAATCCTTTTCTCTAGTAGTTATTAGGGTGCTTGATACTTAGCATGTGTTGCAGAGAATCTGGACTCTGGAGTGAAGGTTTGTGCTTTCTCCAAAACATCCTATTGGCTTTGTCAATCCTGAACTTGGTTTTGAGCTCATTTGAGATGAATCATCTTTCATTCTGCACATCATAGAGATTCATAGTAGTATCACTGCCTCTTTTTTATACCTTTGGGAATTATAATTGAGGTTCTTAACACATATCCATCACATGATCATTTCAATGACCACCTTTTCTTGTTTACTGCCAAACTTGATAATAAACACCCAAATAAACACAAAGGGAAGCTTGCATGTTTTAAAATTCTGTCTAAAATACATCAGATTATTACTGAACTAAAGAAAACTTCATAAGCAAGCACTTTTTGAGAGATCAAAGTAGAAATTGGCATCTATGTCAAGTATTCCCAATTGTCACTGAGCAAGGAGGTTCTAGTTAGCATTAAAAAAAACCACCAAAGTTCTCTATCCTCAAAATGATTAATGGAACAATTCTTCATATGCCCTCTGCTAAAGAGGTTTGCAAACCATGTTTTGTTTCATATCTGGCATCATGTATGGGGCATTTTCCCTAAATTAATCCTTTAAGTTCTTATTATTGGTATATAATCACACATATCAGTTTGAAATTTTTTATCTAGCATTTCCATGGAAATGATGGCTGCATATCAATGCATTTACTAATTACTTGTTAGTTGTTTTGGTCTTGTGTCCATCTTAATTTGTATTTTATGGATTATGACATGGGTTTGTATTTTCTGAATTGGCAGATGAAGAAAGTATATGGGATATTTATTTCAATTCTCTCTAGTTGTTTGAAAAGTAGATTGGTCATCAAGGGCTTGCAACTATGTGTTTTTCAACCTTTATGATTTCCTTTTCCATCTTTTTTTTTCCATCTAGCCTTTTAGCCATTTCATATTGATGATGCTTACAATTACTTATGATTTTGTTGATGATTCGTATTGTTTATATTGAAAATTTAGTAAACTTTTGAAAAGTATTATATTATACAATTAATGGGTGGTGTCAAATTGACCAAGATTTTTATGATGTCCTTCAGAGTTGGGTTTTGAAAAAGTTAATGACTGGATGGTAAAAACATTGTTATCTTATCTGGTGCATTGCACAGAATTGATTTCTATCATTTATTGTTTCTTTGTGGAAATTTTGTTACTTATAATGGGGCCTGGTTTTGTTCTCATTTATATTGGAAGTGTAATCTAGTTGTTTATATCCGCTCGATATGTAGAATGTAACTATTGCAGTGTGGTTCTATTTTCGGTTGCAATAACTTTCTACATCACATGGTGGTTTATTCAGTTTGTTGATGGATTCTTCAGACAGATATATGTGAGATTGGGCATCAATATATTTGGTAAGGTTCTTGAATTTCTTGTTATTCTCTACTACCTACTTGAGGGTTTGATCCTTTTCTTGTTTGAATGTAATTTTCGACCTGAGCTTGCTCCAACAATCAGTTCTAGAATGTTTTTGCTATATTTTTGTGAGGATAGGGTACTCCTTTACATAGTTTTCTATCTCCCATGCTCATCCTATAGAACTGGCAAGGCAGTCAAAAATTGACATATGCAGACAAATAACAGGATCAACCATTCATAACTACTCATTAGTGCAATGAACTATAGCATGCATTGACATTTCCTAGACATTCTTGTACAGGTTTTATATTCATCCACATAAATAGCAGCAACCTAAGTTTGTATCCTAAATGATAATCTTTTCATGTATGGGAGAGCCTCCTTAACCTCCATTGGTGATGAAGTAACAAGATGGCTAGAGTCTAGACAGTATTTAAGCAGTATTTAAGCAAACTGATATCTAGGAATATATCAATGCCTAAATGTATGAGATGGCATTTGCCAGCATCATATTTCTAGGAATATGCCAATGCCTCAATGTATAAGATGGCATCCGACGGTAGAATATTTCTAGGAATATATCAATGTTCTTTAATCATGCTAATATGTGTAACTGTAGACTATATCAATGCTTCCCTGCACTAATTAATCAATAAAAGTTCTGATTGAATTTTGGAGATAAGATAAGAGAATAATGCTTCATGTCCTTTTTGAAAGTATGAAGTATTGAAAACAACTCCTGCTTAGTCATAATATTATAGAGATTAGCATTAATCTCCTCATTTTCATTCTAGAAAAGTATGAAACTACTTTTAAGATTTATGCTAAATTGGCCTTGACATGTTTCTTATAGATCTCCTTGAAATATTTGACTCCCAAAGCTTCCAAGTCATTGAACCTTCAAACCCTTGTGCCTCCCTTGTCCTCTAACCTTATTAGATCACATGTAAATTGAGTAGTTAGTTTCTAATTAAAGATGGGCTTTTACACAAATAAATAGTACATTACTATTATCTGAAGGTCTAGAATCTATTCAATTGGACTTCACGTTTTGTCATTCCTACTCTTCACAATGTCCTGGGTCATCCTTAAGTTTTGTTTCACTTGATTTCCATCCTTAAGAGTGTTGCAGTCGAATATGTAGCAACTGAAATAAATCACTGCTTGGCAATTGCCACAAAAAACTAGTGGACAAAATGCACCTAATACATCCCTTTTTGTTGGAATTTCATCAAGGGTTGGGCTTCATAATCGAGAGAACAGTGTTCGCAACTGAGGACTATTAGTTTGTATTTCCTATTTCTTATTATTTAAGTTGTAGCTGTCGTGTATTTTTGCTGGCCATCTTTGCATTTTTTTCTTTTGAAATTTGACATTGCAACTGGTTAAACTTAAATTATGTGTGATCGATGAATCCATGGATATAAAGCCAATTACTACCTTATCCAAAAGTCTAGAGTATATTTAATTGGACATCAAGTTCTGTCATTCCTACTCTCCGTGATATCCTTGGGCATTTGCTGGCTATCTTTGCATTTTTTTCTTTTGAAATTTGACATTGCAACTGGTTAAACTTAAATTATGTGTGATCAGTGAATCCATGGATATAGAGCCAATTACTACCTTATCCAAAAGTATTGAGTATATTTAATTGGACATCAATTTCTGTCATTCCTACTCTTCATGATATCCTTGGGCATCCTCAAATTTTGTTTCACTCGATTGCCTTCCCTAAGGGTGTCACAGTGAAATGTGTTGGATGGACTACAATTCAAGTGAAATCAATCACTATTGCAAGCACACAAAAAAAATTAAACCAATCCCACCTATTGCATCCCTTTCTGTGTAGAGTGCAGTGCCAAAAAGCAATCTAGTTTTTGGTTTGTCCACAACAAAATTGTGCTATTGAATTTGAGTAAGACTGCATGATGTGATAATATTTACATTCCCCTAGTTATTCTGCATACCCAACAATCTTTGTATCTTTACTTTAGAGCCAGTGCATAGTTATGTCTTTCAAGTTCTACTTCTCCGATGGAGTCTTTCATGATGTGAAATTGCTTCCTGTTTATAGACTGAATCTATGATGTTGTCCATTCCTGTCCATATAATAAGGATTCATGGTATTTTGTTGGAGTTCAAACTTTTGTTTGCTTTCTATAAGGAAAGAACTCTACCAATTCCAATTTTTATTGCATTGCAGTGTCAACAAGTTTAGAAGGTCACAAGTTCAAAACTCAATGCCATGAATGTGGTATTTTTGTTAGGATATGATTCTCATGGGTTGTTCATGTCTACGTTCATATTTACTTAGTTGTTACATATGTTGATAAATACTTTGCTGCACACATTTCATTTCATCCACATTAAATCACAGTAATATCAGTGCATGTATAGCTTGAGTGATATATATGCCACAATTTGCAGCAATGTCTCTTTGGCAATTCTAGGTTCATAGTTATTCAATTGTTGCATGTATTGATAAAGATTGTGCAACACACATTTAATTTCATACACAATACAATAGGAAACATGAAAACATGTATAGCTTGACTGATACACAATTGAACAATATGCATTTGTGATAAGATGTTTAATGCACAAACTCATTCAAACAGAAATTGAATGAACTTCAAAGTTCAAAGGCTTTTAAATGATATGTGTTTTACCATATGAAAATAATTAGAACATCCTTCTAGGAAGAAAATGGGTCAATATTAATAATCACCACTTGGAAGATAAATATTTTGTTCTCTAACTGATTCCGAGAGAGATTCCTGAAGTTCTACAACTATTCCTCTCTTAGCAATAGGTGTAACAGAGGCACTATATGAGAATGTATGCCAAAAATTTATTGGACAGCCTAGTGGAAGAGGGATTGTTTCTACTTTGGGTAGGTCCTTGAAGCCAGAAAATGAGGTACAAAAAAAAGGAAGATGGACGTTTCTGAAGCCCTATATGCTATGGCTAACATAGTTCATTCAGCATGTCTAGGGTACTCCTTCTGCTAAAGCTGTAATAACATTTTCCTTAACATGCATGTGCAGGTGTAGTATGCCATTTCAATAGCTCTCCCAATTATCTTTTAGCTTAGATTGGACTCATTGAAGTGAATTTGAACCTAATGTTATGCAGGTTATTCTCCATATAGAAACTGCATGAGTTATGTTGAAATTGAAAGCTTTGGAAACTGGAAAGCCTCAAACAGAATATGTAGCGATTCAGCTGGCGAACAAAGACCATATGATCTGGAAGGTTAATGCTAGTCCCCATTTCAATGAACATGGTGTTTCTATTGGCGTTCCATGGTTTATGTCAATATTATTGAACATGTTATGTTTATAATTGTAGTTTTAATAGATAAGCTACCTAAAACTACAAAACACTTTTGTAAATGTTTTTGGTTTAAAATTTAAAGTTAATATCATTGGAGTTATTTTCAGTTTTTTGCATTTTATAGACAACCTGTGGAAATTGAGCTAAGGATATTTTTGAAGTAATCAGGACAATAGCTTTTTGACCAGATAAATCATAATACTAAATTTGAAATGGGACATCAATTAAATAGGGTCATGTATTTTGCTGAAAATGGAAAAATGTTGTACTTCTTGAAATTAGTAAATTAACTGGCAATCTTGTGTCATTGTTGAATAATTTGGCAACTTATGGTATTAGATTTAATAATGACTTGGGTAATAATATAAATATTTAATTTAATACTAACTACGGACTTCTCTTGCCATAAGAGGCTTATGCACATACTAGGATTTGAAGCAATTGTAGATATTTGAATATTCAAATGTTGACAAACACTAATATCAAGGCCAATGATAATGTATGAATGTGCCAAATGGTTAGAGTGTAGGAAGACAATTTCATGGAGAAAGACTGGGAAACATCTCTACTTAGATACCATCCTTTGGGAAAATCCTATATAGTATAAATACAATACTCCTCTATAGAATCAACTTGGTATTTCCTGAGATTTATAACGTTGGTCCTCATTTGTCATTGTGTGCAGGGCCATAAAAGACGATTCTTGTTTTCAGTTCACCTTCTCTTGTTCCAACAAGGCCAACTCGTCAAGCGGCTTCCCCTAAGGTTTGACTTCCCTCTTCTCTTTTGATTTATTTTTATTGCATATTTTGGAAAGTAGGTTTATATATATTTTATCACATACACAATTGATATATTTTACTCTTTTGTTGCACCAACATTTCCAACCCGTGTTTGAGTGCATTTGCTACACTTTTGCACCAAATCATACATAGCAAAATGGTGACTCCACAGGTAAAGAAATCTATTATTATTCTTTTGGATGTTGGATTTGAGACTTTGTTAAATCATTCATCAGTTCCCATAGTTTTCATGTCATTCACTAACCACATGACATATAGGGGTGAACTCCTTCATAGATTGCATTAAGTATGCAGGTTTATACATGTGTAGTCGAGCATAATTGTTTTGTGGATTTGTTGATTATGTTTCCTGTTGAAATCCATTTCGTGGTTTAGAGCTGAGTTTTACTTTTCTTAGGTACTAAATAGGGCAGATTTAGCCATTCAAGTTTAATTTTAACCAATTCTTAAATTGAATTTGTTAGATCAGATTTTCCTATTTTGCACATGATCTTGGTTATTGTTGTTAGCTATTGAACATTATAAATAATTTGCTTCATTGTTTTTCTACTTTACAAGTGATATTTTTTTATTGGATTTTGCAGGAGTGAGCTGAACTTATAAGTGGGACATTGAGTATGAAGACTCTATTGCCGAGGCTTTGCCATTTAGTATGAAGAGCCTGTTGTTGAGGTTTTCAAGCTGCTAAGTATGGTTTTGAAGTTGCTGACGTGGGATATAAGTATGGTTTAGTGCTGAGTATGGTTTTGAAGTTGTTGATGTGGGATCTAAGTATGGTTTTGCATCCAAGTGCAAGTAGGATGGTTTAGCCATTGTAGTATTTTGAAAAATGATGTTTTTCCTGTAAAGGTATATGGAAATTAATGAGTTTATGAGAAAACTCATATTTATTGTAATACTTTTGGCATTTCATATAATATAATTTATGTGTTTTAAAACTTATATATATATGGTTGTACTTTATATTATGTACCAGTGTTGTAATTATTAACTAATTAATGTGACATTGCATGATTTACATGTGTATTACATATTATTTACAAGTGTTGTAATTAATTATAATGTGACATTGCATAATTCACATGTGTATTAGATGATGATAAATAATGTATGATTCTTTTTTTAATTTAAACATAATATCATATTAAAATTTTATATTGATTAATAATGGACACCATTAAAACTACTAAACTATAATGACCACACATAAAACGACTAAATTAGTGACTAATAAATGAGATTAATGACCAAAATTCGCATATAAAATGAACAAAAATTGAGAGATACATGACCAAACATTGAGATATAAATGACCAAAAAAATGACCAAAATTCACATATCAATGACCAAAACGCAGTTTTGGTGGCTAATTTATGGCCTTTTATTACGCGACCAAATTTGGTCATATTATAGCTTGTCATGTGGTCATATATTTGGTCATTGATTCAAATATATGACCAAATTAATGACCAAATATATGACCAAATTAATGACCAATCAACAAGCTATAAATGACCAAAATAAAAATGACCAATTTTGGTCGCGTAATAAAAGGCCGTAAATTAGCCACCAACTATAGACAAACCAAAAGTGGTCATTGATATGCGGATTTTGTTCATTTTTTTGGTCACTAATCTCTCATTTTCCACTAGTGCATTATTAACACACCAGGGGTCTAGGATACCCATGTTCGATGTCTGAGCAATTGAGACAACAATGGATGGGGCAGGTGAAAACCATGACCGTTAGCAAACTAGGTTAGAAAAAAAAGAAGGTCGGGATATCTAAAGCCCTATGAGGCCGAGGGATGGAGTTTAAAACCATGGTGGATGGAAGAAAAACCCTAGCCATGCTCAATAAAAAAACCAACACACTACTTCACTCAAACCTATAAAAGGTAAATCTTCAAACATCGTTTCACCAATCAAATGAGTCACGATAAGGATTAGAGCCTACCTGACATGATGCGGCTTGAAGGTTAGTGAAAGGTTCGGCTTAAAAAATGTTGCATAGAGTCCAAGGGGTGATCTTCCTTAGGATGCATTCAAAACGGGAAATAGCAATAAACCGTAAAACACCGTAACAAACCGTAACAACAACCTCCAATGATATATATAGAAAAACAAAAAGCCATGCAATAAATGTGACTGTTGGGGCATTGAAGTCGCACGAGCGAAACATCGTTGGTCGTCAAATAAAAATAACCTTACCAGCAAAATTTCTGCTTTGGAATTGGCCGAAAACAAAAACCAAAACTCGACAGTATCGATTATGAAATCCGAATTCTTCTGTAGCTACCAGCTCATTTCATCAAAGGCCAACCACAAGAAAAACATCGGCTTGGTTGATCTGAAGGCTTTGGAAACAAAAATTTGGCTTCGAGTCATAAACCTCGTCGCTTTCTATGGGAAGGAAAACAAAAATTTGTCGAGACTGTTGGAAAAATATGCAGGAAACATCTGCCACAAGGGTCATCGAAAGACTTATGAATAATTCCCCATTTGATAGTGAAAACTTAAATGATCCAACCATGTCGACGCCGAAAGTAAAAGATAGTTGCCATTGTTGGCAGGATTCAACTGACAGTCCGATGAATAACCATCGGCTTAAAAAATGAAAACCAACTAGACGCATCGGTTCCAAATTTTGAAAACATATGAAACTGTCGGGTGCAAACTCAAACAAAGTCCGATCATGCCTAAAATTGTGAGCAAAAGACATAAAATTGGGTGGGAAAAGAATCAGACAAAAATTCCGTGTTAGCAGAAAATCCAAATTTTTTTCGACACATCTCTAAAATGGCTGGAAGACATCATATGGAAAGTCTGTGTTTCGTCCACTATGTCGGCAAACAATCAATAATTATTCTGATATGTCAGAAAAAAAATAAGTTTTCTGTTGGTGCAAAAAAAAAACCTTTCAGATCTATTTCTAATAAAAAGATAAGTCATGGAAAGCAAAATTCTAAGGAGCAAATAAAACAAAGAAAGAACAAAAGTTAAAATTAAAGGGGGGGACTAAAATCATAAATTTTTTGGGGTAGTGGTTGTAGCTGCAACAATTGGTGACGAGTTGGTGAACACAGATCTCTGAAAAATCTATCTTCTCAAAACACAAACTACTTTATGGAATTTGAATAGAGTAACGTATCTTAGTCCTTACCAATATTATTTAAGAGTCTAGACTTCTCCAGGAATGCAATATTCAGAGCATCTTATTGATTATAGTCCCTTGGGGTATGGTAACCAGGTTTTAAAGTCCCGATAACCTTCATGCCCTTTCACATCATCACCCAAACCAAAAAATGGGTTTCCTTAACACTGTGTTCACGAGGGCCCTTAGGATTTCTCATAATGACCACTTAGACTCTAAGATAGAACACCTACGCAACGTATTCCTCAGTAATGGTTATAACCTAGCTCAAATCAACAAAGCCCTTGAGAAAACTTAAGCCCATGAAAACAAACCAAAGGTTTTATCCAAAGAGGAAAAAGTGGGTGACCATAAGGCATTTCTGCCTTACATTCAAGGGATCACTGAAAAAATAGCCAAACACCTGAAAAAGAAGGACATTGACTCTGTGTTCTCTCCTCCAAATAGTATCAAGAAGCTCCTTAGGTCGGTAAAAGATCCAATCGACCCAAGTATTAGAAAGGGGGTTTACCTGATTCCTTGTGAATGTGGGAAAACATGCATAGGCGAAACCAGACGGTCCATTCGAACTAGGGTTAAAGAGCACTCTGCTGATATACGTCTCAATAGAACACATAAGTCGGCTTTAGCAGAAAACTCTCATGACACGAAGCAGCCAATAAAAATCGAAGATACACAGGTGCTAGCACATGTTGACAACTGGTCTAGAAGAAGAATTAGAGAATCAATTGAGATAGTTAAAAACCCTAATTGCCTAAACAAAGATGATGGTCTTTCTATTAGTCGGTCTTGGTTACCTAACCTAACAAAACTAAAGGATAACTAATTAAACCTAGCTTAAATAAGTTCTTGGTTTATTTATACAACTAAAATTAAAGAATATAACTTTAATAAAATAAATCTAAACTAAGGGTAATAATTAATAAATTAATTAGTTTGATTATAATTTAAAAACAAAAATTAAAATAAAATCTTTTATTGGAAATTAGAATAAATATTAAAAACTAAAAACTAAAAATTAATTTATAAAACCTTAAAATAGATTTATAATTAATTATCAAACAAACACAAATAAATTGTATCTAATTTACTAACAAACTAAACTATTGACAAAAAATAAAATATCATATAAACCTTTATTATGATAAAACTATTTATAAAAATTATAATACATTAAAACACGAATTCTAATTAGACTAATATTAGCAAGTACTAGGTTTATTATACTAAAAACATTAATAAGTGAAAATCTAAAGTAAACCTAAGTATCAAAACTAATATCTATATATTAACTAAATTTAATAATTCACTAAAAACATTAGGAAAAATTTATAAAAAAATTAATTTCAAAAACTCTATAAAACTAATCTAAATCAAACCGACAAACTAAGACCTAGGGATCCCATCCGGATTGAGTTTTTCCTGTATTAATACACCTTTGAAAGATGAGTAATCCTCTAGGCATCGCTATGTCCTGATGATGAGCTGCGCTTGGCTTGAAACGTTGACATTAATTTTTCCTACCGCTGATTCTCCATTAGATGCCATGAATATTGACAGTGGAATCTCAGCTAATCTAACTCTTTTGGGGCTTGAATATGAGATTCATTTACCTTTGTATTTGGTTGCTGCTGTATATGACACCAGAAGATCATGGCTGAGTTAGACAGATGCATTTTTTTGTTCCTCATTCCCATGCCTTTTGCATTCTTTGATGCTTAAGACCTTTTGTCTCTTGAGTCTTCTTGGATCGCTCCTTTTGTATTTGAGAATTGATTTGGGCTCTTCCATCCATAGTGTCCTTTTGTGTGAGTGATAATTTGTTTCATCTCACGGACAGAGAAGTTCCTATCTGAGCAATCCAATCATTTACTGATTTATGTCTTATATATATCCTTTCGATACATTTTCTTTCTTGGAAATTTGACTCTTTATATTAAGCCTTTGGCTTTCATTTGTGGCATGGGATTATTTTGAATACCATACACCTGTCCGTTCTGATTCCTTTATGTGGGTCTTTTGTGGCAAGATTCCTAGGACAAATATTAATGTGAGAGTGGATGGAGCCCCAAAATAGTATTCTAGACTTAATCTACCTCAGTTATTTTAATGGGTTTAAAATAGGACTTCAATGTGTTTTTAAAATAACTTCCCTTCAGCAGTCTATCAAATTAAAGAATCTTGTTTTGATAAAAAAAATTGACAGATAAATTCCAATGAGCAATTCTTAAATTAAAATTTGGCAGTTTTTCCATATTCCAATGTTCCCCAAGCACCAAAAAAAATGATCTAGCTTATTCTAAAATAAAGAACTAAACTAAAGAAAATGCCAAGAAAAAGTAAACCAACACAAAAAAAATAAAAAAATAAAGACAACTAAAAGAAAACAGAAAGCAAAAGGAAAAGGTTTATTTATGTACAAATGACTGCTAAGATACTAGCTAAAATAAGGTTTGAGAACCAGACCATTAACAGGAATATTCTCTTCCCACCCCTATTAATCCCGTAACTTATAAGTTGAGGGGCCTAACTTTTTGGCAATCTGAAATGGGACAACCCATAGGTGTTGAAACTTTGTATGTTTTCCCTTTTCATCATGCTGGTGATACCACTTAAGAACCAAGTATCCAATTTCAAAACTTTCCTTCCTGGACTTATGTTTATCAAACCGCATTTTAACAATCTCCTACTGGTGTTTAAACCTGTCTTTAGACTTGATCCTAGACTCCTCCATCTTTAGCAAGGTATTAATTCGAGCTTGTAAAACCTCACTACCATACCCTTGTGATGCTTGGGATAACTGGGAAGATGGGAGTAAAATATTTGGAGGTAAAATAGCTTATTTCCCATAAACTAGAGTATAAGGTGACATGCTTAAGGAATACTTGTGGTGACCCTATCTTCCCAAAGTGCATTTGAAAGAGCTACATGCCAACTTCTTTGATTTTCTATGACATTCTTCTTTAAAATTCTAATAAGGTTTTTATTAGTTGATTCAACTAACCCATTACCTTGTGGATAATAATTAGCAGAGTATTGCAATTTCATTCCTTTTTCATTAGTAAATTTAGTTAGCTTAATCGATGAAAATTAAGACAGATTATCAAAAACCATTAAAATTGGAACCCCAAACCTGGTCATAATGTTTTCATGTAAGAAGTCTATGACCACGTCTTCGTTCACTTTACGTAACGAAATTTCTTCTACCCTTCTTGTGAAGTAATCAGTGGCTGTGAGTATGTATTTGTGTTGCAATGAAGAATTTCAATTGATTTTTCCAATGATGTCGATTCCCCATTGTTCAAACGGATCTGAAACAATGACCGGTTGCAATGGTCCATCTGCTTTTGCTAGTCTCCTGCCGCTTCGCTGTCATGTGTTACACTTCCTTACATAAGCATGAGAATCTTTAAACAAGGTTGGCCAGTAATATCCATCTCTTAGAATCTTGTGGGTAGTAGTGTCTCCTAAAAAATGTCCTCCAGCAGGACCATCATGCAATTCTTTAACAACTTTAGAGGCATCCTCTTGTTCCATGCATCTAAAAAATACTCCATCATAGTTCTTTCTAAAAAGAACTCCATCAATTATCTGATAAGATGCTGACTTTAAACAAAGTGCTCTTCTTTGTTTAGAATTCCAATGTTTTGGTAAATCCTTGTTGAAGGTAATTTATCAAATCTCTGTACCAAGACTTTGGAGCTGTAAAGATAGGACACATATCAATCATATGCAACTCGGCTTCATTTTCCCAATCATCATCTTCGTTGTTTTTAATTTCAACCATTAACTTGCAAAGGACTCGTCCTTTGATAATGGTGGTTGGTTTAAATTCCAAATCATATTCTTGTAACACTATCACCCAATTTCATCTTCATTCTCCCAATTCCTTTTGTACAAAAAGGGTTCAAACCGTCGGGTGAGGAACAATTACTTTGGTTCTATTTTTAAGAATGTAAGGCTTGAATTGTTTCAATGCTTTAAATACTGCATAAGCCTATTTTTCAATAGAAGGGTAGTTCAATTTAGCACCTTGCAACCCAGTGCTCATAAATGATATGGGGTACTCATCTCCCATTTCTTCTTTCGGTGTGAGCACTGCTGCTAGTGAGTTATTAGAGGAAAAGGTGTACATGATAATTTTCTTTTCAAAATCAGGAATTTTAAGAGAAGGCGCATGAGCTATTTCCACTTTGATGTTGTTAAATGCACCCTTCTCTATGTCAGTACACTTAAATTGTACACTTTGTTTTACCATTTGTTGCAAAGGTTTTACTATTTCTGCAAAATTAGGAACAAACCTTCGAACAAAACTTATAGTCCCCATGAAAGATTACATACTTTTTTATTGTGGGGTAAGGGAGCTATGGCTTCTATCCTCTTTGAGTCTATGGAGATTCCCTTTTTAGAAATAATGTGTCCCAATAGTTTTCCTTCTAATACTGTGAAGATGCATTTCTTAGGATTTAAAGAGATAACATATTTTCGACAGCAGTCAAAAATTTGTTTCAAATGAAACACATGCTATTCTATCTTCTTAGAGAAAACGATTACGTCATCCAGATAAAATACCACACTGTGTCCAATTAAACCCCAAAAATCGATATCCATTTCCCTTTGGAAAGTGGCTCCTGCATTGATGAGACCGAAGGGAATTATTCTGTAAGAAAAATCCCCCCACTTTGTTTGAAATCTCGTTTTCATCCTATCTTTCTCTGCTACCAATACTTGGTTGTAGCCTGAAAACCCATCCAATAGGGAGAACAATTCAGAACCCAAGACCATCTGTAAGATTTGTTCCATTGGTGGAACTGGATAATTATCTTTACCTAAAGCTCAGTTCAGATTCCTGAAGTCTATGCATAGTCTTATTTCACCAGATTTCTTTCTTACTAGTGCCATATTTTCCACCCACTTTGAGTGTCTAACTCTCAAAATTATCTTTGCGTCAAGTAACTTCTTCACTTCATTTTGGATCAGCGGTTCCGGCTTAGGATGGATTTTCCTCAGTGGCTGCTGGAACAGTTTCACACCTGCTTTAATAGGAATAACATGTTGGATGATGCAAGTATCATAGGTTTTCAAATCTTCATATGTCCAGGAGAAAAAATCCTTATATTGTTGAAATAAACCAATAAATTTGCTTCTTTCCCCTGGTGAACAACACTTTCCCAAGTTCACATACTTGGGCTCAGCCTTTGTCCCAAGATTAATCAGCTCATACTGCATAGATGAACTGTTTGTTTTGACCATTGGTAGGTTTTTTGAACTTGCTATTCAAATCAAACATCCCTTCTAATGTTCTTAACCCTTTAGGCATGAAGTTTCCACTTTGAAGATTGGATTGATGTTCTTTGTCATCAATCACCGAGTCCTTGAAATTATCATCAGTTGTTAAAAACTCTAAGATTTGCTGATCATCATCGAATACCCTTGTTGGCCCGAGAAAAGAGCATAAGGAAAAATCTCATGCGCACAACCAAAGAATATGCATTGTGCACATGATAGAAACAAAGGAAGATTGCGAAGGAAGAAAAAGGACCCACACAGGCATAATAGAGAGGTGCACGGTGAAGGAAAGGCAAGCGCAAAAGTGTGCAAGTGATAACAACCGGAAAGTGACAAATACATAATCCAGATCATGGTCATTTGTGGTGGCGTCAACCTGCAGCTACGCACATACGAGAGGATATTTGTAAGTCAGGATGATATTTCCTCGTGTCAAGTCATGATCACCATAGCTGTAGCCTTAGGGGCAGATGATGGTGATAGTTAATTGATTGCCGGTATGCAGCCGGCCCTATGGGGTCATGTAAAATAGTATAAATAGGAGGGACACAATAGTGAGAAGGTTGGCTTTAGTTGGCTTATGTTGGATTTCGGTTGACTTAGTTGATCCCCATCCACCGTGATTATGTTTTAGGTCAGTTTTCTATAATATATTTGTTTGTTCAGTGGTAATCCAAGGAAGGATACCATTTTGATGTAATGTTGTAGGGCTCAGGGAAAAGGAGACTCAGGAAGAGTCGGGTAGTGATAGAGAGGCTGTTGAGCCATGGATCTGGCTGTTGTGTGCACAGACCTCTAGGAGTAGGTGTAGAGTAGAAGAGCAAACCAGAGAGCATGAGAACCTTAAGTTTGATTCTTAAAGACATATTTTAAGATCAGTCTACATCCCGTAGATTGCAAGGTGTTGTACCCTTTTCTCATGCCAGATGAAGAGCACCTTGGTGGTTTTTCCCAGATGGGTTTCCATGTTATCTCTTGCGTCGGAATGAATGATTGATATGGTGAATGTTTATGTGAATGGTTGTTGTTTGATTTATGTGTAATGTTAAATACTACTTAAATCTCTGGAGTTACTCTTTAATTAGTAGATGAATAATTGGAGAGGTGTCACTAAGATGAACATGTATCTGTTGGAATGTATGTTTCTATCTTGAGTCATGACTTGAGTCATAGGTCTGATTGGTATGAGTCAGCTGCGCCGCACAAGTTGTGCCAGTTGCAAAGTGGAAAGGAAGGTCAAGTTGTGCATGATGACATGTATTTGTGCTCGATTGCGTAAGGCTGACTCCTCTATCCATCCATCCTGCTACCTTTGTTGAGCTACTTGGCTACAAGATAAGGGACTATAATACCTCGACAATGATGGAAACATGGTTATGGGGGTTACCCATTTAAGAGATATCTCGGGTGAGACTACACCTGCTTCATAGGTGTTGCCAATGGGGCTTGCTCTGTCGGGCCAGTATCTTAGGTAGTTGTTGGATCAGTGGGTTGTGCAGAACTTGGGTCGTATGAGTTAGGAAGAGTGGCCAACAGATGGTTCCGTTGCTGGTACCTTATTGATCAAATCAAGTGAAATGTTGTTGCACCTAATGAAGAAGGAGATAGAAGACTGGATGGATTCTAAAATGTTGGAATTCACGCAAGAAGAGAGCGGAGGAACATAGTTGAGCGTAGAGAAATGGATAGATGAATATATATACTCTGATATTCATGAAATTTTCTTTCCTGAGTTCCCCATTTTACTACACGAATGTACTAAGATTGGTGACTAAACATACCAATTTCTAGAGAAGGGAGATTGTTGAGTGGAGCGACCAACTGGTTGATGAGGTAACAAGTGTAAGTAACTCTGTTTCTAGAGCTATTGATTTTTGGGTTGATAGTATATTACATGGATATATCAGTGAGTTTGCAGTAGATACTATAACCTCATATAGTGAATTTGAAAGAAATTTTTTCCAAGGACCATGAAGGAGATACTTATTAGGTATCAATACATGGATAAAATTACTTGCCTATGAGGAGGGTATTTTGCACTTGAGCAGTTGATTCGTGAGCCTAGAAGGAGGTTATGTCATAGAAGACCAAGTAAGAACATGGGGAAGGGTATGTTGAAATGTTCCCCGGAAGAACAGAACCTGAACTAGAGGTTGGAGTCCTAAGGAGTGGGAGAAGATTCAGATCAGGAAAGAGAAGAAAAACCAAAAGGGGGTGAAGGAATCCTAGATTGTTCGAAGGAAGTGAACAAGAACTTCGATTGTACGAAGATGAAGGGTCCTCCAATGAAGAGGAGGACTACATCTCGATCTTGGAAGGACCTGAATATCCTGAGGACTCTAAGGAGGCATTGGGATCAGAGAACAACTACATAACACCAACAATATCACCTGAGACAAGATCTATAGTTTCATCTCCTGAAATGACCTCTAATACGGATAGCACTAGCCCTGGAACTAGTGCGCAAAAAGGTACACCCCCTTTGAACCCTATACCGAAATATCCTAATGCCAACTCAATGGTTGCGACAGATGTCCGATTACCTAAATTTAAAGGAAATGGAACGGAAGGCCCCGAACAAAATTGGTTCCTCTGTGAAGCTGTTTGGATGGTACGTTTAGTCCATGGTGCAGACATAAAAAAGGTGCAGATGATCATGACCTTGAGAGGTCACGTGCTAGACTAGTTCATGAAGTTCTACACTGAACCAGCTAGAACATCGCAAAAGACCCTTGAGGAGATCCAAGATACAATGATCTCTGAGTTAAGAAAACCTAAATCGAAGTCACAATGTATTACCGAAATCAAAGAGATCAAACAAGCTCTAGCAGAAATGGTATGGGATTTTGACCAATGGTTTAAAACACTAATGGCTGAAGTAAGCTTCCAAATGTCTGATGTACAACACAAAGAATGGTTTATTGCTATGCTGCTATCACACATCTGAGGACTGTTGATGCAGTAGAATATTTAATCACAGACAGAAGCACTAGAACTGGAAATGAAGTTAGAAGCCTCACCCATTGGCGACGGTGCCGCCAGAATGGTGCAGATCAAGTCGCAGCTGACCAACCTAACAATACAACTTCAAGATATCAAGAAGGGTAAAGAAGCATAAGAAGACTTGTGGTGCACAAAATGTAGGACGAACGGACACATTAAGGATAACTCTTCGACCTTCTTGAACTATGTCATGTTAGGTGCACCTAACACATTCAACGACCATGGAATACCATGGTGTCGTATATTCCAGTCAAGTGGCCACCACGATGAACACTGTTTATATTTTCAAAAAGTTGTAAGTACCCCTGCAAACCTATTTTGTAAATTTTGTAAATCAGTAGGACATGACAAAAAATACTATAGAGCATACCAGCTCTTGAAAGAAAAGAGAGTCGACACGTACTTAATGAAAAATGAGGGGTTCCCTCAGGATGAACAGGCACAAGCCTCGTATAAACATGTGCAGTTCCCACCTAACCAGTATCAACCACAGTATGTGCTTCAGCAGCCGTACACGCAGCAAAATCCCTATCAGTAACACTACCAGTAGAACCACTACCCACCACAACAACTACACCCACAGGAAATGGATGGCGGAAACTTCAGAGGATGAGGTGCAAGAGGAGGAGAATTTGGTAGGGAAAGAAGTCAAGTTACATGTTATAACTGTGGAAAACTGGGTCACTTTCCCAGAGATTTTTTAGATCCTGCCAAAACCTATTCATATTGTAAGGGACAAGACCATAATGTCGAACAATGTAACCAGGAATATTTCATGTTTTGTAGACAAAAGTTGTTCCTCTGGTTTGAATGGTTCATATCTAGAACAAATGAGTGAACGACAAAGGATGAAGAACTTCCCTGGATGCTATAGACACCTGGAATGCTGCTTCGATAGTGAACCTGTGTACCTACAAACAGATCAAACATGAAAACACATCAAATCTACCAGAAAATCATCTACTTATCCATGTCAATGACTAAGGAATCTAACAAAATGTACATGTGAAATAAAAACAACAATAATGTGGGGCAGAAATCAGCTTTGCATTAAAGATGTATGGAGAAGCTTACAACCATTGCCTTAGTTTCGACAAGCATCTCCACAAGACAAACAATTCATCCCCATAAGCTCCAACTTTGCTCTCTATGCTCTCTAATGGCTTGGACTAAGTGGTCAATCCAACAACATAACAATACCTCTATAGTTCTCCCCCTCAACCATGGACATGAGTTTGTATTGATAAGGCTCAATGGATATGAATAGTTGAGAGATTTGTGGATGAGGTGGCCTCTAAGAACCTATGATGGGGGATTTCGAGCTCAACCGACCCACAATGATAGGGATAAGGGAGGACACGAGGCTCATGATCTAGAAGCCTCGAGAAAATTCTATTTTTCCCATTTTACCCAGGGTACCGCTTTTCTTCTCTTATGACACAACGGTTTAGATGAGAAACACCTATGGACCAAGGACCATAGGCGGTGGCATCGCTTATGGAAAATAGGATACAGGTAGTGTGAACAAGGTACCTCTCATGGGACACAGGGAAAACACAGTGCTAAGTTTTTTCATGTAGAATTGACAAACAACATAGGTTTCCACTCTAAGTCCTGGGATTAAGAGAAAACATGGAAGTTAAAGGTATTATCACATGGTGGTGATAGGATTTGGGTATAACAGAATGCCCTGCAAAGCATGAGACTTAGAGGGATATGATAAACGAGAGCTTTGAGAGAAAAAGTTGTCACTTCAAGGTGAAAATGTCAGCTCGATCGGAGCATGTCATCAAGTAGGTATCTGTAGTACATCAATATTTTTGACTCATAGACACAAGTAACCAACTCATGGCTGTAGATCAATACAAGGCAGATCCATGGTAGGAATAAAAAAGCATGGCTACTAGAATACACCGTAGATCCATGTGATAGAGGACTCAAACTTGGACATAGTTACCAGACATACAACGTAGATCTATGTCATACATATGCCAATTTGAGCATAGCCACAACCATACAAATGTGGATCCATGCTAGATATATAAAACTCCATCGCAACCTGGGGAAAGCAATAAGTGCTTAAAATACCCAGGTTCTTCATCTTGTCTTCCACAAAGTGAAATTATATCCATGCGATTACAATGATCTGAAGTCAAACATGGTAGAAACCACTTGATTACCAATCAATGATGTGAACCATTAACAAGTGTGAGGGAGATCACCATTGATGTCAATGATTCCCAAGGTACCCTAGTACAATCTACTGAGTGTGAATAGATGTTTTGATGTCAAACACCCAGTCGATTATATCGATCAAAGGTCAATGATGTGAACCTATGTCGAGAGCGAGAGAATCTATCATTAAGGCATACAGATCTCAAGGTACTAAGTTTTTTGTTTCTAAGACTATTTCCCGGGTGATGAGTTGATGTCAACGGGAATAGTCTCGTCAAAGGAGGGACATGATGAGTCCCACATCAACGACATGAAACTCAGAACATAGTTCTGAAATGATGTGAATGTAGTAACCATAGGACTGACTCAAAAGTACTGACACAAAAACTGTTTTGACTGTAGAGGAACACTTCTTCAACTTCCCTTTGAACATCGGGCGGCATGACAAAAGACTTGGCAGCATGACTAAACGGGAAAAACACACAGTGCGACAGTGGACAATGCATTCTTTTGAAAGACTCAAAGAAGTGGCATGACTTATGAAAGTGGATCGTCACGAAGATCAGCTGAATACCCAATTGACTGAAATGATATGCAGATAAGTGCCATGTTTAAAGGTAACGACAAACTACTGCCATTTATTTGAAAAATGATTCCCTTCCCATTTTCCCCATCATGATTGATGAGTGCCTCTTTTCGGTTTTACAAGTTCAAAGAGGGTAACAAACACTTGGTATAGCTCGTCTGAAGACAAGTCCAAACTCATATGTTTTATGAACCTGAGGGAGGAGGGGTTCATTCCCAAAAACGGGTTTTTCAATGTTTAATTTAACAAGTCCAATGAAAGAAAACTCGGTATCGTTCATGTTTAGGGAGTCTAAACGACCGCAAAAGAAGACTCTAAAGTGTCCTTTTTCATAGGATTTAGTCCCTGAGGCATGAAAAAGTATAAATCATACCTTAGAGAACTCTTCCAGTCATGATTGGCTGGAGTGTTCCTTTTTTGTTAATAGTCTATTCGAACCGAAAAAGAGATAACCTACCATCGGAGAGATGAATTTTCAAATTCTTTAACGATTGTGAAGAAGACAAGATCACTCGACAATATTTTCATATTTAAGGAGCCTGAAAAGAGTTTAAAGAAGACTCCATTTGGTCTCTTTTCAAAATGAGAGGTTTTACGAGTCTGAAAAGAATCAGAAACGGACTCGGACCTTTGATATTGAGTTTCGAGAGCATGATCAAAGTGTCGTAATAAATGCTCAACAATGTTTTTTGTTTTATGGTAGTACGAAAAAGTAAAAAGTAAACTCCCAAGACTTTACTGCTACTGTTCTTCTACTCTGCAACGACTCAAAACAAGTGTTAAATGCACCAATAACTAACATGAAGGGATTATGACTGATAAATTTTGAGTAATAAGCGATTTTAAATAAAAAATATAGTGTGTCAAACCCAAAAATGTGTATAAAAGTCATGTGAATAGTGAAAAATCAAATCATTTTACTATTTACCCATAGTAGAGAGCATTTGGAGCACTTTCCTAGTCAGATCTCCAGTTGTTGATATCGGGAGTTCCCACCATCGGATTTGAGTGCTGTCAATTCCAGGTAATAGCCTAGACACTACTCTTTCATTCTATAGCTTTAATTTTGATTTTTAATGGAATTTTGGCCTCGTATGGCAGGTCCTAAAATCGTAGAATTGGGAACCACGCTTATGCCTTGCGGGATACGCGGTACCTTGCTAGAACCGCGCCAAAAACATAGTGCAAAGGCGGTGCCACCACCTGTCTTCAATGGTGCACAGGTAGTGCTGGCCATGAAGATGTAAAACTATTCACACAAGCAAAACTAGACCATTTCATTTGATTTGAAAGATTAAGAATGATTCTAATAGGTATTGTGATTGTTTTTGGCAGGTTCTAGCTAATAAAAAATGGTGATATGGAAAGAAAGACAGCATGATAATGATGACACTTTCACCGAGTGAAATACGGGTTTCATAGCTGCATTACGAGACTGCGGACTCCTAAAATTCATCTGGACTTTGAGCATGGTATCACATGAGCAATTGCTTGAGCATATACTCCAGATGTGGAATCCGGAGCAACAATATTTTGAGGTTGGTGCTCACATTCTGACAGTTGAGGTAGAGGATATCTACTTCCTTACTGGAATTTTGAGATGGGGTGCTCCCATCTCACTGACTGGTTCCCGCGGAGGGGACATCACTACACAGGAGTTGATAAATTGTCAATGTGTCCCTGGGACAAGGACATCGGGGAAGAAAATACCCATAAAGGAAGTGATGGATGGACCTCTATGGAGTGTATTGTTTAATATGTAGAGATTGGTAGGAAGCCAGGGAGTGCACCAGGATTCTAGGGCACATATACTCTATGCCATAGAGGCCATGGCACCTATAGTATTCAACTGGGCAGAAGCCCTGCTTCCGATATTCAAGGATCAGCTGAACAAGTGTCGGTAGGGGGAACTGAAGTAGTTCAGTTTTGGTTCAATTCTATCTTGCTTCTTCTTCGAGTGAGTACCATAGATGAGACCCCGGGTGGTATTTACAGAGCTGAGAGTGCTGGACCCTCACATGCAAAGGTCGGTTCGGATTATGGCCCATACTGGAGTGAGCAGGGGGAAGGTGAAGTTCGGTGACCCGTTCTTCCGATGGCTGAGAGATCAGATCCTCATGGTGGAGGATTATGCTTATGCAGGTACATAATTCATCAAAGACCCTAACCTACTGCTCCCACCTGGTGAATAGTGGGGTGACATCGGTAAGAAGCAAAAAACCCTAAAATGGAAATAGTGTTTTTATGATTTTTAGTGTTTTATATTTTTTATGTTAAGTAACAAGACCTGAATATTTTCATGCAGACGTCGGAGCAGCACGACCTAGGGGATATTCTACATTGGATAGACGAGATGGAGCTCGCTTCATACCGTAGGGTGTGACTGGGGAGTTAGAGGAAAACCTAGAGAGGTTGACCCTAGACATCCCTAACGCTTCCATTGATGACCTCCCTCTGAGGTATCAGAGACCTACAACAGGAGTACCGGGTCAGTTTAGCAGACTGCTACGTAGAGTAGCCTGGGCAGTGATGTGCTACCATGAGCATCACTAGATGATGTATGCATGATGTCTCTACTAAAAGCTAATAGCTTCAGGATTTTGTATGGTAATTTTTACCTGAAATCCTATGTGCTTCAGACGAGGTCTCGTGATGTATTTTTTGTAAAACATGTTCATATATATATATATATATATATATATATATATTTACCTGGTGTTTATATGTCTCAAATGGTGGATGTATTTTACATGAGTTTTATGTGTCTTTAATTGTTTATTTACAATGAAGCATGTTTGATTTTAATGTCATGAATGGGGAATATGTCAATCTAGGATGTAATTAGCTAATGAGTCAACAACTACATTATGTTCCCTAGGGATATGCCTATAGGTGATGGTTTCAAATGACCTTTCTAACAAGCGTACCCTCCAGAAGAGGCAAAGAAGTACAAGATTTATAATGGTATAAACATGGTTTAGATGACAAACCATGATTTGTGAGTCCATCAAGACTGCCAGATTGCAAACATCTTCGGAGGCAACTTTAGTCAGAAGACCTATGACTGCTCGATACTCAACGATGTTGTTGGTAATGGGACCAATACAAACTGCTCCTGAATTGATCAAATATTTAGCTGAGGAATAGAGAACCCAAGTAGTTGAGGCAAGATTCAAGGTGTGGTGGAAAGTACCATTAATGAAGCCGTAGAAAGCCATTTGCTCTGCATGACCAAAACATAGTATAAACAGATACAGACACTATAATTGAAACCATATTGAAAATACTAAACACACACTGAAAGTAAAGCAATATACATATATACAAGATACTATCCAAGAAAGAACTAGGCATAGTACCTCTTCAGGTACAACCCATTGCAAGGTTTCCCTAAAGGGATTCCATCGTAGTCAATGATCTCGTAGGCCCTTTTCTCTAAAACTTTATAAATGATGAAAGGACCATACCACATGGACTCGGACTTTCCTTTTCCTAGTTTGTCATATCTCTAGTCATAAGTCAAAAGTAGGTCACCCTCGTTTAAGGCATGAGGTTGGACAGATTTATCATACTGCGGCTTGACGCGTTTCTTATGTGCCTCATTAGCCAAGGTAGCATCTCTCCAGTTTTGTCAAGGTTGTTCAAGTACAAAATTCTCTCTTCTTCTGTGGAAGTGTTTGGGAGAAGTTCGATGGAAATTTTTAAGGATGGAATCTAACATTGGATCGGTAAGACAACTTTGAGTCCATACATAAGACGGAAAGGTGTGAAAATAGTATTTGTTTTCACCGAAGTCCTGTAAGCCCAAATAGTTGAGAAAAGGATATGGTGCCAGTTGGATTTATGATCTCCAACCATCTGACGAAGCATAGTTTTCAAAACTTTTTTAATGGCCTCTACTTGACCATTAGCTTGCGGATAATATAGCGTAGATTTTTCATGGCAAAAACCTAGCTTGGCACTTAGTTCCTCCATCATTTGATTACGGAAATGTGATCCGTGATTAGTAACAATGGATTGCAGGACTCCAAATCTAGCTATGATATGATTGAACAGGAAGAGAGCAGTAGTCTTACCATCTTCCGCATATGTAGGCATGGCCTTAGCCCACTTCGTAAAATAGTCAACGGCTACGATGATGTAACCATGCCCCCCGGCTGAGGTAGGATTACAATGCATATAATCAATCCCCCATTTGGAAAATGGGCCAATGACAATGATGGGGTGTAGCGGAGTAGGATGAAAGCACTTTTTGGGATAAAAATGTTGACAAGGTGGGAATTTCTTAATAGCCTCATGAGAGTCTTTAAAGACTGAAGGCTAGAAATAGCCATCGCGAAGGATTTTCTGGGCTATAGCCATCCCAGATAAATGACCGCCACATGCTCCAGTGTGGCAATCATTCAACATAATTTCAGCTTCCTCATGGGTGAGGCATCACTGGAGAATAGAATCAATCCCACATCTATACAAGGTATATTCAGGATGAGGTGGTATTTCGCGTGGTGATGGATATGGAGGTGATTGTCACAAGATAGATTTGGCTGAAATATTTGTGTTTGGAGATAAATAAGCATATCTCCATACCATGGGTTAGTAGTGCTTATTAGGAATAGGAATTCATCCAGAAATGAATCACTGGGCTCAGATTCCATCGAAGCACAAGGAAGATCACACATGAGCTCGACAAAGACCAAGGATTTCTTTGATGTGGCTTTGGCAAATTCCAGATCAAACTCCTGTAGTATGACTATCCATCGAGAGTACTTGCCCCCGAGCACTTGACGAGTCAAGATGTAATACATAGGGTTTTGTTCTGCCAATATAGTGGTTGTGTGGAGCAAAATGTAGTGACGAAATTTTTGTATAGCAATGACCGTGGCCAATGCTAATTTATGCATGCATGAATATTGGGTTTCAGAATCCATAAGATTCTTACTAGCATAGTAAATCACGTGATCCTGACCATTGGGATTTTATTGCACCAAAACCATAGCGATGGTAGTAGCGGTGGCAACAATATAGAAGAGAAAGTCCTTTGAATAATCTGCGGGGTGTATCATGGATGAATGAGTCAGAGCGTGTTTGAGATTATCAAAGGCGCATTGGGATTGGTCATCCTAGAAGAATGAAGTGTCCTTCTTAAGGAGACACATATAACTGTGCATTTTCTCTGTAAAATTGCACACGAAACGACAGAGAAAGTTTTCCTTCCCTTGCAAACTTTGGAGTTCGAGAAGATTGGTTGGGGCTGGTAGAGATAAAATGGCGGCAATTTTCAAAGGGTCTATCTGGATGCCATCCTTAGAGACCACAAAACCTAACAGACGTCCCATATCAATGCAAAAAATACATTTATGCGGATTGAGTTGTATATTACAATGACGCCATCTTAGGAAAACATCTCTAAGATGACCAGGGTGGTCCTCTTTTCGCTGTGAATGAGTAGGGAGGTCATCAAGGTATGACTTAACAATATGTTTAATATTGTGAAACGCATAGGACATCGCATGCTGGAAAGTGGCTCCAACATTTTTCAAGCCAAAAGGTAACTTCCTATACACAAAGGTTCCCCATGGGAAAATGAATACCGTATTGTGCTGATCGGTGGGTAATATCTCAATCTGATTATAGCCAGAAAAGCCATCCATGAATGAAAAGATGACACTTCCAGCACAGTTGTCGATAATCTGATCGATATGTGGACTAGGAAAGTTGTCCTTGGGACAAGCTTTATTCAAGTCTCTAAAATCGATATAGACTCTCAGTGGTGCCCTACTTTTTATTGACAGGGACAACGTTCGATACCCATTTCATCAGGGGTACAGGATAAATAAACCCAGCTTTGAGAAGTTTCTCTATCTCAGCTTTAATAGATACGACATTCTGTGGATGGACTTGCCTTAGTTTTTGCCTAACAGGTTTATCCATGGGATAGGTTTTAATTTCATGGACCACAATGGATGGGTCTGTCCCCGACATTTCTTGATAATACTAGGCAAACATATCGTGGAATTCTTTGAAAAGTGCCTTGTATGCTTCAAATTCATCTGCCAAGAAGTTTTTCCCAACATGAACATGCTTGATGGTACCAGGCTTGGATGATATGTCAATCGGATTTCTCTGAGTAATGTTGCAAAGGTTTCCTTCAGAATCTATGTCTTGCAACAATATAGGACTTTGTAACCAGGAATATTTCACCTTCTACGGACAGAAGTTGTTCCTCTGGTCTAAATGGTTCAGATCCAGATCAAATGAGTGAACGACATCAAAGGATGAAGACCTTCCATGGATGCCATAGACACCTGGAATGCTGCTTTGATAGTGAAACCATGTACCTGCAAATAGATGAAACATGCAAACACATCAAAGCTATGAGAAAATCATCTACTTATCCATGTTAGTGACTAAGGAATCTAACATGTACATGTGAAATCAAAACAACAGTAATGTGGGACAGAAATCAAATTTGCATTAAAGATGTATGTAGAAGCTTACAACCATTGCCTTAGTGTCGAAAAGAATCTCCATGAGACAAACACTTCATCCCCATAAGCTCCAACTTTTTTCTCTATGCTCTCCAATGGATTGGCCTAAGTGGTCACTCCAACAGCATAACAATACCTCTATAGTTCTCCCCCTCAACTATGGGTATGAGCTTGTATTTATAAGGCTCAATGGATAGTAATAGTTGATATATTTGTGGATGAGGTGGCCTCTAAGATCCTATGATGGGGGATCTCACGCTCAACTGACCCACAATGATAGGGATAAGGGAGGACACGAGGATCATGATCTAGAAGCCTCGAGAAACTTCTCTTTTTCCCATTTTACCTAGGGTACTGCTTTTCTTCTCTTATGACAAAGCAGTTTAGATGATAAATGCTTATGGACCAAAGGCCATAGGAAGTGACACCGCTTATGGAAAACAGGATATAGGCTGTGCGATCAAGGTACCACTCATGGGCCACAGGGAAAATATGGTGCTAAGTTTTTTCATGTAGAATTGACAAACAACATAGGTTTCCACTCCAAGTGCTGGGATTAAGGGCAAACATGGAATTTAAAGGTCTTATCACATGGTGGTGACAAGATTTGGGTATAACAGAATGCCCCCCAAAGCACGAGACTTAGAGGGATACGATAAATGAGAGCTTTGAGAGAACAAGTTGTCACTTCGAGGTGAAAATGCCAGCTCGATCGAAGCATGTCATCAAGTAGGAATTTGTAGTACATCAATATTTTTTACTCATAGACACAAGTAACCAACTCATGGCTACAGATCAATACAAGGTAGATCATGGGAGGAATAAATAAGCATGGCTACTAGAATACAACATAGATCCATGTGATAGAGGACTCAAACTTGGACATAGCTACAAGACATATAATGTAGATCTATGTCATACAGACTTAAATTTGAGCATAGCCACGACCATACAAATGTGGATCCATGCTAGATATACAAAACTCCATCGCAACCTGGGGAAAGTAATAAGCTCTTAAAATACCTAGGGTCTTCGTCTCATCTTCCACAAAGTATGATTCTATCCATGCAATTACAATGATCTGAAGTCGAACATGGTAGAATCCACTTGATTACTGATCAATGATGTGAATCATTAACAAGTGCGAGGGAGATAACCATTGATGTTAATGATTCCCAAGGTACCCTAGTACAATATACTGAGTGTGAATAGATGTCTTGATGTTGAACACCCAGTCGATTCTATCGATTAAAGGTCAATGATGTGAACCTATGTCAAGAGCAAGAGAATCTGTCATTAAGGCATACAGATCTCAAGGTACTAAGTTTTTTTTTTCTAAGACTATTTCTCGGATGATGAGATGATGTCGACGGGAATAGTCTCATCGAAGGAGGGCCATGATGAGTCCCACATCGATGACACAAAACTCGGAACATAGTTCTGGAATGATGTGAATGTAGTAACCATAGGACTGACTCAAAAGTACTGACACAGAAACTGTTTTGACTGTAGAGGAACACTTCTTCAACTCCCCTTTGAACATCGGGTGGCACGACAAAAGACTTGGCAACATGACTAAATGGGACAAACACATAGTGAGACAGTGGACAATGTATTATTTTGAAAGACTCAAAGAAGTGGCATGACTTATGAAAGTGGATTGTCACAAAGATCAGCTAAATACCCAATTGACTGAAATGATATGCAAACAAGTGCCATGTTCAAAGGTAATGACAAACTACTGCCATCTATTTGCAAAATGATTCCTTTCCCATTTTCCCCATTATGATTGATGAGTGCCTCTTTTCGGTTTTACGAGTTCAAAGAGGGTAACAAACACTCGGTATAGCTCATCTGAAGACAAGTCCAAACTCATATGATTTACGAACTTGAGAGAGGAGGGGTTCGTTCCCAAAAATGGGTCTCTCAATGTTTAATTTAATGAGTCCAATGAAACAAAAATCGGTGTCGTTCATGTTTAGAGAGTCTGAACGACCATGGAAGAAGACTCCAAAGGGTCCTTTTTCGTAGGATTTAGTCCCTAAGGCCCGAAAAAGTATAAAATCATACATTAGAGAACTCTTCCAGTCATGATTGGGTAGAGTGTTCTTTTTTTGTAAATAGTCTATCCGAACCGAAAAAGAGATAACCTACTGTCGGAGAGATGACTCTTCAAATGTTTTAATGAGTGTGAAGAAGACAAGATCGCTTGACAATCTTTTCATATTTAAGGAGCTCGAAAAGAGTTTAAAGAAGACTCCATTAGGTCTCTTTTCAAAATGAGAGGTTTTACGAGTCTAAAAAGAATAAAAAACGGAATCAAACCTTTGATACTGAGTTTCGAGAGCATGACCGAAGTGTCATAATAAACGCTAAATGACTTTTTCCATGTTATGGTAGTACGAAAAATTCAAAAATGAACTCCCAAGACTTTACTGCTACTGTTCTTCTATCCTGCAATGACTCAAAACAAGTGTTAAATGCACCAATAACTAACATGAAGGTATTACGACTGTTAAATTTTGAGTAATAAGTGATTTTAAATCAAAACTATAGCATGTCAAACCCTAAAATGTGTATAAAAGTCATGTAAATAGTGAAAAATCAAATCTTTTTACTATTTACCCATAGTGGAGAGCATTTGGAGCACTTTCCTAGTCATATCTTTAGTTGCTGATATTGGGAGTTTCCACCGTCGGATTAGAGTGCCATTAGTTCCAGGTAATAGCCTAGACCCTACTCTTTCATTCTATAGCTTCAATTTTGATTTTTAATGGCGTTTTGGGCTCCTATGGAAAGCCCTAAAATCATGGAATCGGGCACCGCGCTTATCCCTTGTGGGATACGTGGTACCTTGCTAGAACCGTGCCAAAAACACAACACACAGGAGGTGCCACCTCCTTTCTTCAACGGTGCACAGGCGGTGCCATCCGTAAATATGTAAAACTATTCACACAAGCAAAACTAGACCATTTCATTTGATTTGAAAGATTAAGAATGATTCTAATAGGTCTTCTTATTATTTTTGGTAGGTTCTAGCTGATAAAAAATGGTGATATGGAAAGAAAAATAGCATGATAATGACGACGCTTTCACCGAGAGAAATGTAGGATGCATAGCCACTGTTACGGAGAGAAATTCCTATGGCTTGGGGAGCCACAACAGACAACTTGACTCCATAAATCAATCCTTTCCAATATGCAATAGAAATTAAAGATCTAACACTAAAGGATCAGACCTCGTACCTTATTCCAGACGGTTGAAGTAGATCCCCATTGAGCTTTCCAACTTCATCTTGAATTGATAAATCACTTCCTCAACAACAAGTAAACAAGACAAGCATACTATATATATTGGGGTTAGATCTATTCTAGCATATATAATCAACAATGTATAAGCATTTGAAATCATCCATGGATAAAATATTCATTCAAACATACATTATTGGACAGGAAGAGATATTTCTATTAATATAAAATCAGAGATTACAATGGATACAACCTCTGTCGGCACGTCTGCGAATCAGAGAAACTGAATCCCCCACTTGGGCCTCCACCACCTCAATCCTCCATCTCTCAATAGCAAGCTCACAAGAAAAAGGCAAGCTTGGGAAGAACACAAAAGTGCTCCAAGGGACAAAGGGATGCAGACTCAAGCACAAGTTCTGGCAACAATGAACTATAGTTTCTTTGCTCTCAATTCTCTTATGTGCCTTCAATGTATCAAATAGTTCCTTATATAGCTTTTCAAAGGGGTAATGAAAGGTTGAATCAGAGCAATCTCAAGGCATATGGAAGGCCAGGAGTCAAGTGAGTCGGATCCATGTCAAGGGAAACTCCATAAGGATTTGGATTTTGCACACATCCCGATGTATATAGTTTTAGGGGTCAAACCCACGTATATACATGATTAGGGGTTTAAAAGTCGCGTATATGAATTTTCACATGTTTATGGGGATGGTCTAGGAACCATCAAAGGAGAAAAAATGGTCTAAGGGGTCTAAGGAGTCTTCAGAGGGACAGGGGAAGGCCATACAATTGTGATTCACCTGGAGTGGTAAAATCAGCTATAACAGATGCCCCCTAATGTGTGAGGTCAGAGGGGTCATACGATGGCCGAAATACATTATAAGTCCATCCCAGAGGTAGAGTGATGAAGGATCCCAAATGGAAGACCAGCCACCCAATCAACATAGTACAATAACTCTGCAAATACATCTAGCAGTCCCATATACATAAGAGTACAATGGCCATGAATAGGCATGATACAAAATATCACATAAGCGGTCATTGCCATGTACAATATACATAGATCAGAATATCCATGATGAAGATATACAAAGGACCATGATCTCCATAATGGCTGAAGATATAAAATGGATCAAGATCTCCATAATAGCTGGAAATGTCTGACATATACTGGAATCAAGTCACAAGAGCTGCAATCTCATGAACACTGGCACGATCAAGGAGGTAGCACATAAGAGATGCCACCAATATGGAAGGTCTTCTACACAAACCTCTATGAGTACATGTCCTACTATGTGAATAGAGGTGTCGAGGTCAAACATAGTAGTCCATCATCTGATTACCGGTCATTGATGTATACCATTAATAGACGCGAGATCACCCACCGATAATGAAAATGGGAATCAAGGTACTAGAGTGCAAACTAACAAGTGTGAATATATGTGTTGAGGTCAAACACTTGAGAGGATCCATCGATCAAGGGACATTGATGTATTTCCAAAAACTGTCAATGGTGAGAGAACCTGCCACTAATGACTGCAAGTCTCAAGGCACTCAAAATGACTCTAGATTCCAATCCCAAAATAAATGATCTGAAGTCGATGGAATGAAATCCATTGGAAGGAGGGCATTAGGGCATCCCCCATCATCCAACACGAGGTACTCAACAAAGTTGTATAATGTGGAAGGACTCGATCATAAGGTGCACAAACCAGTAACTATACTGAGAATGGCCGACATGCAAAGTCAAGATAACTGAGGAATGGCCGACTCAGGTTTCAACTTCCTTCGAACAAGAGCATAATGATGAATGGTGGCTGAATAAAGGCAGCATAGACTCGATATAAAAAATTGGGACATCTCTGCGACATAGGAGGCATCGACAGAGGCTCCATGGGGACTGGAAGCTTAACCAGTCGGTGGAGATAAACTCAGATTATTGAGTATAGCTCCTAAAGTCAAACTATAAACCCAACCAACAGATGTGATATACAGTGCTCTGTTCGAAGGCGACACGACTCGATAGCTGCCAAAAGATAACATCTTTCCTTGTCCGACTTTTTGGTTTTTTTATTTTTTTGGACTTTTTCAAATATTTAAAAAGATTGAAAAAGAATAAAACTGCTTTATAGTTACAGACTAGGAGGAGACGAGTGTCATAGGGGAAAAAAAACTATTTCCAAGCAGTGGAACATACCTATGCTCAATGAAAGGATACATGTGTAGGATAGCGACGCTCGGGGGAAATTCCCCTCCTGGTAAAAATAGGGAATCAAGTTGCAAAGGATATATAAAATGGCTATGCATGGCTAGACATGAGACAATATCAGGCTATATGGCTGAAACTCAATGTCAGGGAGGCTGGCGTAAGGCTCAATAAGGCAGGCAAAGCTCATGATAATGCAATTGCAACTTGACATAAGCGAGTCCTGAGGGAAATAGGCCAGTAAAAGATCAAGAGGACTATGAGGCTCTTGCAAAATGTTATGGCAATACTATACAATAGACTCCCACACCCTAAGGGATAAAATGTCAGCATGGGCACCAAATGCAAATAAGACACTAACTAGGGTACCCATGTAAGTTCAAGCTCTACCACTCATATCATGCCACTTCCAAAACAACAAGAAGCTTTCATGACATAACAAAGTGGGTTCGTACCTAAGGCTATAATGAAACGGTCATAAGGTCATGCAAAATGAAAATGGTGATGATACCTAACCTATATGCCAGTTTAGACATGATACCTGAAATCGGCACGAATGGGTTAATCCAACGGCTAAAACGACACTCAAAAAGGTCTCCTACATCATAAATTAGTCCAAAAACGGTCCAAAAGGATTAGAAACGGTCCAAACTATAGGAAAGGGGGTAAAAATTATCAAAAATTTGAAAGTAAAAAATTCAAAACATTATAAAACATTTGAAATTTTTACCCATTTGAGCTCATAATTTCAACAACGAATTCCAGGAGATCCAACCGGCGGAATCCACTACCGTTTTCTCCATGTACTTACCCATGCTCTACGCTTCCATTTTGATGCATTTTTTGTCAAATTCCATGGTGATTTTGGGTTTCTAGGCCATTCCAAAATAGGCGCTGCGGCCCACACGGAAATCGAGGGTTTTTCCGCATATAGGGCTGGCTATACGCGGAAAATGCCCCCAAACCCACGTACATACGCGGCTGTTTGGAAAACAGTCGCGTATGTGGCCGGGCTTAAGATTTTTCAAGTCTTCTAATGGGAAAAACTCAATTTTTGTTTTGCAGGATGGTCCTAGAATGGAGAGAACGTGAACATGGTGATGTAGAGGAGGCAGTAAGGGCTGATCTAATGGCTCAACAAGTGCTACGTGCATGTGGGCTCTACAAATTTTTGTGTCTTAGTGGCTTAAGAGCCAAACCAGGACTATTGCAGATGTTGGTGGACTACTAGGATCCAGACTCAGAGTTGTTCCAGATAGATGGGATGTCCCTCACCATAGAGGTGGAGGACATATACTTTATTACTAGACTTTCCCGATGGGGTGAAGTAGTGAACCTACGTTCTCGCGGGCCCAGAGGTGGCCTGACTATAGATGAGTACATTGTGGTGTACTGCTATCCAGACATGGAGAAGGTGGGGAGTCATATCCCAACTAAATCCATACAGGTGATGGGCCTAAAGGCCATCCTACTTACACTAAGTAGCATAGCAGGATTGGATTCACTCCACTAGGTCTCGCGGCCTCTGATGTTCTATGCAGTGGAGTGCATGAGACCCACGGTATATGACTAGAGCACGACACTACTGAGCAACATGAAACATCAGCTCAGTGAGTGTAAGATGGGCAGAATGCAAAAATTTGGTTACAACAGCATACTGAGCACGTTTTTCTTCGAGCGTGTTCCAGGATTGAGCCCTAGAGTTGACGTTCCTCTACACGGGGTTTGAGATCTAGCCCAACGGCATTGGGTGGATGCGATGCGCAGACTGGGGGGAGGTAGGGTATCCAACCCCTATCCAGATGATTTCTTTCTGTGGTGGCGATGACAGATAGTTTCCATTGATGACTACCCCTACACGGGGATATATTTCTGGAGGGGGGCAGACATGCCACTACCACCAGGATTGGCATACAGTGACATAGGTAATGAATCTCAACCCTCTTTTTAAATTTTTGAGTTATTTAATTTTTTTGTGTTTTCTGATTATATGGAATCAAAATACATGTTTTTGGGTGACAATACATAGTGACATCTACCATATGCATGCAGATGTGGGACTACGGCGGCCTGAAGGCTTCCCTCATCACATATGGAGGGGAAGAGGAGATGATATCACAGGTGTGGATACAGAGCAGATGCTCCAGAGCATTGATACCAACTTTGTGAGGCTGACACACAGAGTTCCCATGGCGCAAGTCGAAGAATTGCCTGAGGCCATGCAGCGCCAGGTGGTGGGTGTACCATGAGCATGGGTGCGATTATTTCGATGGCTAGCTAGAGACATAGTGACATTCCATGATCACAACCCCCCTCCTCCTCCACAGGATTAGATACTTGGGAGTGATACATTTTGTATTACCGTGTATTATATTTTGGTGGCTTGAGAGCCCCATTTTTGTATTATGACACTATGTATTACCACATTTTGGATGTATATAAATTTTTTTATGATAATCGGTTTATTTATTTACATGTGTAAAAATTTGTGTTTGTGATGAGTTTACTATGTATGAAACAAATGCCAATCTAACACGTAGTTAGCATATGAGTCAGCAAATTGATTATTAATTCTTGGAACATGTATGTATGTTATATTGTCAAATTGCCATTCGAATAACCTCACACGTAAGAATATTCTTAATAATGTCAGATATCTAACATGGTACAAACCATTAAGCTGTGACACTACTAACTTCGAATCAAGACGTGCCTCAAGAGAGAGAATGCCATGTAAAATGGCATCTCGTAGAAGCTCAATAATGACTCTATATTCAGCTACATTGTTTGAAGATGGTCATAAGCATACGCCTCCTAAAGACAATACCTGACCCATAGGAGTATAAATCACCCAAGCAACAGAGGCTGAGTGTTGAGTGTGACGGCTCACACCATCCGTGAATCCTATGAAGGTGGAAGATTCCATTGACATTTGCCAAAAGAAATGGAAACCAATCACAAACCCAATCACTATAAAAAAGACCTACCTATGCAAAACAGTACAATAATATACAATAACCAACCTTGGCTGAAAATCATGCATAGTACTTTTTGAGATAGAGCTCATTTCTAGGCTCCGCCAAAGCCGTTCCCTCGTAATCCACTAACTCATAAGCACCCTTCTCTAACACATGTTTGATGACGTAAGGACCACGCCACATGGGGTTAAAATTTCCTACCCCTAAGGGTTCTTTCGGTTGATCTCACAAAAGGACCAAGTCTCCCTCACTAAACCTCTTTGAACGGACATAATTATTGTACTAGACCTTTACGCGACATTTATTTACTTCTAGAGCCACCAAGGCATCTCGACGCTGCTCATCAAGTTGCTCAAGGTGGACCAAACACTCCTCCAATGGTGAAGTGTCTAGTAAGAGTTCTATGGCTAGCTTCAAAGAAGGAATCTCGCACTCAACCGGCAATATCGACTCCACTCCATGTACAAGTTGATATGGAGAAAAACCAATGGCAGTCTTAACAGTGGTTCTATATGCCCACAAAGCAGGATATAACATAATGTGCCAATTATTCTTACTTTGTGTGATGGTTCGTTGGAGAATGGATTTGAGTGATTTATTCACTGGTTCTACCTATCCATTCACTTGAGGGTAGTAAGAGGAGGAATGCTCTTGTTTGTACCCTAACTTTGATGCCAACTCTTCCATCATACGATTCTGAAAGTGCGAGCCATGGTCAGTGACAAGCTCTTTCGGAATCCCAAACCGAGTAATAATCTGGTTGAATACGAAGTGCACAGCTGTCTCACCGTCAGATTTAACTGTAGGCATGGCCTCAGCCCATTTTTTCAAGTAGTCAACAGCCACTATGATATAAAGATGCCCCCCAGCTGAAGCTAGGTTGCAATCCATAAAATCAAGCCCCCACTTAGTGAAGGGACCAACAGTGATGATGGGATGTAACGGGGCAGGTTTCGAGCACATATTACGTGCAAACAAATGGCAAGGGTGGCACCTTTTGACCGCATCTACACAATCTTTAAAGATAGACGGCCAGAAATAACCCACTCTTAAGATTTTTTGGGCTGTAGAAAGCCGAGATAAATGACCACCACACGCCCCTCTGTGGAAATCATTCAGCACTACCTCAGCCTCATCATGAGTTAGACAACAACGTAAAATGGAATCTACCCCACGTCGGTATAAAGGTTTAGCCACTATGAGGTAATTCTTAGAAACGTGACGTAATCGTCATCGTTCATCCCGTGACAGGTGAGTAGGGACCTTCAATGTTTGTAAATATATAATGATATCCCCATACCATGGGTCTAAAGTTGAGATTAAGAAGATGTGCTCATCGATAAACGTATCTTCACAAACCAATTCCTTGGCCTCGCTTGGGAAATCCTATATAAGCTCTGCAAAAATTAACGATTTCTTCGATTTTTCCGAAACAAACTCGAGGTCGAATTTTTACAGGATGAAAATCCATTTATTATATTTTCCCCCAATCATCCTTCAAGTGAGGATGAATTGAAATGGATTGACATGGGCTACAACCAAGGTATGGTGAAGGAGAATATAATGTCTCAACCGTTGAACTGCATGTACGGTCGCTAAGGAAAGCTTCTCAACATGAGAATAACGAATCTCCGCATCAATAAGATTCCAACTCAGATGGTATATGACATGCTCTTGGAGATCCTCATCCTCTTGAACCAAAACCATACCAATCGTCTCCATGGACACGGCCACATAAAGTAGAAAATCACGGCTATAGTTTGGGTGACCAATCACCGGGGTTGATGCTAGGGCTTGCTTGAGCGCATCAAAGGAATCCTGGGCTCGCTCATCCCAACAAAAGGTGGTGTCCTTCTTCAAAAGATGCATGAAGCCTCTAGTCAAATTGGAAAAATTAACAACGAATCTCTGTAAGAAGTTTGCCATGCCTTGCAAACATTGAAGATGATGAATATTCTTCGGGGGAGACAACTGAAGTATTACCTCAACCTTCAAAGGGTCGACTCTTATACCCTCTTTAGAAACAATGAATCCTAATAAGTGACTTGACTTCACACAAAAGATTCACGTGTGAGGATTTAACCTGACCAAATAATGGTGGCACCTTTCAAATACCAACCTCAAATGATAGGAATGACGCATTCTCATACGAGAATGAGTAGCAAGGTCATTCAAAAATACTTCAATAATCAATTTGATATTGTGGAAGATCAAGGTCATTGCTCACTGAAAAGTAGCTCTGGCGTTCTTAAGGCCAAAAGGCATTATTCAATATGCAAAAGTTCCCCAAGGACAAATAAACACAGTCTTATGTTGGTCGTCAGGTTTAATTTGTATCTGATTATATCCGTAAAAGCCATCCATAAAGGAAAAAACCTCACTACCCGCACACTCATCCAAAATATAATCAATAAATGGTGTGGGGAAGTTGTCCTTAGGACAGGCATGATTCAAATCATAGAAATCGGTACATATGCGGATCACTCACTGCTTCTTGTCAACCGGAATGGGGTTTGAAACCCACTCCGTCAAGGGAATGGGATAGATAAAAACCATTTTTCAACAGTCTCTCTATCTCTGCCTTAATAGCGGCTGCTTTCCTAGGATTCACTGCACGCAAACGCTGTCGAACAGACTTAGCATTGGGATAAGTCTTAATCTCGTGTTCGATAATGCGAGGGTCGATAACTGGAATTTCATCGTAAGACCAAGCAAATATATGACAAATTATTTAAACAGCTCAGTATATTCCAGAATGTCAGCATGGGAACATTATGCCCCAATATAGAGATTCTTTATCCTGCCAGGATCGTGAGAGATATTGATAGGAATCATTGGAGATATATTTGCCATGTTCCCATCAGCCATCGAACCGGGAGAGCTTAATGGAACCATAGGACTACCATTATCTTGCTAAGAACCTCCCTAAATTCCTCACGTTCCAAGCGGTCAAGCTCAGGAAGAAAATCAGATCTATGATGGAGTTCTTCCCATGGTGGCTCAACTCCCCTATCTGAAGGAAAAACACTATCAAGGTAGTCGTGTGTGTGAGAATATTGTACTGACCATGCAGGTAGCACATAAGGGTCCTCCTCCTCTATCCGTGAAGAGGAAGGACTAGGCTCTGCAACACACTCAAGATTAGCTTGATAAGCTACCATAGTTGCAGGTAACAGCACGTCTTTCACGATGGGCTCACTCGAAGTATTCGATGTAGGAAGAATCCAAGGATCTTCCATATGAATTGTGCAAAAAGACATTGATCTTATAGATGTCGAAGCCTCATCGGAACTAGACCCTATCATAAGGATAGGTGTAGGGAAACTAAAGCTTCCCATGAGGAATGGATACATGCCCACGCCCACACTCCCAGTTGTCGGCTGAGAGTGCTCTACAATCGGGATCGAAGCTCCCAAAGATGCGGTAACCGACGGATTCTTGAATGACGTTTGATCAATCGTAACTGTCTTTTCGTTAAATGGAAAGCATACAATGTGAAATAGGGAAGAAGATACGACTTGCATACTGTACATCCAATTCCTACGCAGCAAGAGATTGTAGTCAAGGGGCACATCAACCACCTCGACCTCTATCGCAACGGTCTTCCCTCCTAAACAGACCTTAAGGGAAGGAAGGATCTCGTGCGGCCTAAACAATCTCCCATCGAATGCAGTTAACATGGTCGTGGACTTAGACAACTAAGGAGAACTTAAACCCTTCCTACACGATAAAGACATCACAGAAGCAGCAGTGCCTTCATCAATCATAGTGTGCTTGACGGTCATGTTAAGACATTCTACGTGAATCAAAAGAGACACATAGTAAGGCAAGCGAGGCTGAAGACCCGTGGTTTCAAATTTAATCATGGAGGAAGAATTATCATCATTCACACTAAGGGTAGAAAGCAAAGCCTTCCTTTGTGAAGGACAACTATGAAGTACTTCTAGTGCAGACATCGCACAAGAAGTGTGGCCCAAGTCCTCGACAACTGAATAGTTCTGGGTGGCTCGGGCATTAGGATTGTGCCCCGAACACTTAAGGACTCCCTTAGGAATGTGATCTGCAGCTTTAGGTTTATCCACAGGTTTTTCAATACGCAAAGGAGCCCCTGGTGGATCAGGTTCCTTTCCTGGGTTGGGTTGTAACGAACCATAGTCCTTCGCATGGGTCACAACTTTCGCAAGACGTACCATGTTAATGCAACCATGACCACTACCCTCCGGTGGGTCTTGATCACCACTAGACTAATCATGGGTCCTTGATTTCATATTTTGATTGTGAGGTAAAGGGTTATTCAGCACAACTGGTCCCTGTGCCAAGAACCTCGAGGCTTCATCGATACGAGGACACAAGTAAGTGAGGTGATCTTCCTTACAAAGCTTGTAAGGAAATTTAACCTTATGTTTAGCTTTCTTGTCCCGCCTAGCATCACGGGAATTCTTTCCATTATTATTATCATTTTTGTTCCTATTCCCACCCTTACGATTATTATTACCCTTCTTTTTATTCCATCTGGGCTGCTGGTTACCGTTCTGGTCCGCAGATTGTTTGGGTGGGTTGGGATGAAGTCGTGGCTTGTCCCGAAGCAGATTGGTTGATTGACAATTGAATAACTTGTTTTGCAATTGAATCTATAGGTTTAGCACTCGCACAACCAACAATTCCATCGGCATGTGGTCCAGGTTTAACTTTGGGGTCGAAACTAGAACACAGAGCATTGGGAAAAATATCATATAACAAACTGTATTGAGCATAAATCAAATCCAGTTCCTGCACCCTAAAAATGGCTTATTCCTCATTTTGCACTCCAGATGTAGAAACATCCTTCGCTATATACGGCAATAATGACTTAAGGAACCATTCAAGGAGGAATTCTTGTGATATAAAGGATTTAATCAACCGCTTCCATCTACGCCACTCTTGGATATGATCCGAGATATGTGTGGCTTTATCCTGTCGAAATGTCGACAAGAGTTTAGTACCAACGTCATAACACATTGGTAGCTGAAAGTGGTTAAGAAAAGTCATTGCTAGGTCATTAAACAAAGCAAATGCCCCCCTAGGTAGCTCTATATACCATTTCACGGCAGACCTTGTAAGGGTGCATTGAAATAGCCTTAAACGGACTGAGTCCTGGTGTAAGGAATTTGAAGAGCACCATAGGTGAAAGGTAGTAACATGTTCACTCAGATCCTCTCCCGGTTTTCCCTCGAATTTGGGTATGTTTGAGGGAAGCTTAGTAGGGATATTCGGCTAAGCCGGGTCATGAGCTACAAGATTGTTCGTCAATCTCGACAAGTCAGGAAGATTCAGCATTGCGAGGAAAGGGAGCCTAGGATGATTAGGTTGATGGACTGCTCCCTGATAGTTCTGATTCACATAGGTCTGATTACCATAAACACCATGGCCTTGGCCATAGTGACCTCCTCCCGTTTGACCCATATAGGGTGGCATGGAAGAACCATAGTGTTGTGTACCTTGACTATTCGGAGCTACAAAGCCGTAATTTGGAGAGTAGGTGGGTTGTTGATACCTGCACCCATAAGGTGAAGAACCCTGTCCATACTGCGTCCCATAATAAGGTCCACAAGTCATCACATGCGATGTACCATGAGACACTCCGTAAGTAGGAATATATGCTCCGGAAGTAGTAACATGACCTCTAGAATTATAAACATAACCTCCTGAAACAATGGGCGGTACATGAACCTGAGACACAACCGGTCTAGTAACTGCAGTACGGACCTAACTCGTAGCAACATTCCGTCTTGAAGGACCACATGAATGAGGTGGAGGGTGAACATTCGAAGAACTTGGGACAGAGGACGAAGGGACCTGTATAATTATGTACATGTTATTCCCTATAGTCACTCATCTCGGATCTGGTATCCTAATAGGATCACTAACCCTAGACTTAGGAGGAATAGGTGATGTAGCTTCCACCTCCGGGGTGGAAGGTGTAATGTGACTTGTGCTCCCAAACCTCTCCGCATGGTAAGGAATGAGAGTACCCCCAGGCATAGTGTTAGGATCAAACTCAGATTTGACATGAAATGCCAAATCATGTGTGGGAAAACTAGACATACCATAACTACCATAACTAGTGCTCACGGGTTCAAAATCAGTCTCATCATCCTCTGGCATTCCATACCAGCGACGCGTCAATGGGGAATCAACCCTAGAGTAAGTAGGTCTATCATGAAAATTTCCTATCTCAGAAATCACAGGACCTAACTCAGTCAAATCAGGTGAAGGATCATAGTTAGGAGTAAACTCCCCATCTTCCACATGAATGGGAGAAGGTGGTCCAGGAATACCTTCAATATGGTCTCCCATGGTGTGTGAATAAATGTGTGAAGTAGTCCACCTGGAATGTCTATTTCTCTCTCCTAATGGAGGAGGATATATAGAAGGTGGAAGCCCTGCGAAATGACAAGAATGGCAAGGAGCCACACCTGAATCCACAATGACTCAAAAAACATAAAAGAATCTATAGTGACGCAAACCCTAGGCAAGCTAATGTGCACAGAGCAATCACCAATAAAATTGAAAGCCAACCACAAGAAATCAAGGGTAGGATAAGAGAGCTCCCAAATGAAGTAGGTATGTCTCGCCTAGGAGAGGCTTGAGACTCCCATACACAACAAGCAGAGGTACGTAACCAATTATTGTGGCCCTCAGCTTCAACGCGTAAAGTGACTGTGTTGTCCAACCTCAACCTAGCCGGGACACCCATAGAATAACCCCTGCAAAGTACCCCCTCAATATCCTAGGTAAGGACACTAAGGTCACCTCAATATAATCAATGCTCAGGCGGACAGTCGCAGGTGGGATTGATCGTATGGGTAGGGTAGGAAAGCCCGAAACTATCGAAAGAGCCCCCAGATACGAATACAATCCTGGAAATATCTCCAGTGCTACTCAATTATGACTAGGGGTCATCCCAATCAATAACCACTCACACTACCTCATGCTTAACTCCCTTTTGAGAGGAGGATCCTGAGAAACACTGGTTATACCAAGGAATTTCACACACTCACTTGGACAGACACATACATGTTGTTGTTTAGTGATCTTGGAGAATTTACTCACAATGAACTATTCCAAGATCCTGAAACCTAATCTTATTGGTGAACCCTATCAAATAAAATAGTGTAGTTCATTTTAATTAAGCGTTGATTTTAATTGGCTTTATTACTCAAAAGAGGTATATGGCCATGCAACTAATGGTGTTATGACACAACATGAAGTAAAATGCACACCTAACAATCAATGCAAATGCATTGTGTCCATGAAAAACAGGGTATGCTACTACGTGTAATGCACAATTTTTCTTCAAATGATAAATGAAATATTTCCTATATGAAATCCTAACTAATACTCCAAAGCAAATATGGTGCAAGTACTATGCAAAATGCAAGATGCAATGCATAATGATAAGCAAATATTTTTGGATTTTTTGAAATAAAAATGAGATACAAAAGCAAAAGAATGGTTCTACAACCCCCAGACTCTACAAGCACACTCAAACAACACTCAAGAAAAGTACTAAGGTAAAATAAATATAATGCACTAATCCCAAAACAAAAAATCGAAAAATGCAATGACAAGAACATTCTTCAAGAAGAAATTTTACCCTAAAAAAACGTCTCTGGTCAGAAATAGGGATGTATACAGATTATAGCAGTATCAAAGGAGACTTAGCAATCATCACAATTCACCCAACAACAATCCATCTTCCTCTAGAAGGAAAAACTAAGGGCATACATGATTGTTCGCAATAAACCCGCATGTGTACGCGGAAATAGAAGTGAAACCCACGTATATATGTGACTGTGAGTTAAAAACTCGCGTATAGGAAGAAATGTGCATAAAAATAAAGGCAAACAGATAAGCTGAGACAAACTTCACACCAATCAGACACTACCAGGAAAACATGCCCCCATACCTGACATAGAAACAAGAGAAAAATAGCAATTCAATGTCATTGAATGCTAATAGAAAACCCCCAAAGGACAACTACTATGAACTCCCCAGTGGAGTTGCCAATTCTGTTACAGAGAGAAATTCCTATGGCTTAGGGTACCACAATAGACAGCTTGACTATAAAAATCCATCCTTTCCAATATGCAATAGAAATTGAAGATCTAACACTAAAGGATCAGACCTCGTACCTTATTCTAGACGGTTGAAGTAGATCCCCGTTGAGCTTTCCAGCTTCAGCTTGAATTGATAAATCACTTCCTCAACAACAAGTAAATAAGACAAGCATACTATATATATTAGGGTTAGATATATTCTAGCATATATAATCAACAATGTATAAGCATTTGAAATCATCCATGGATAAAATATCCATTCAAACATACATTATTGGACAGGAAAAGATATTTCTATTAATATAAAATCAGAGATTACAATGGATACAACCTCTATCGACACATCTGCAAATCGGAGAAACTAAATCCCCCACTTGGGCCTCCACCACTTCAATCCTCCATCTCTCGATAGCAAGCTCACAAGCAAAAGGAAAGCTTGGGAAGAACACAAAAGTGCTCCGAGGGACAAAGCGAGGCAGACTCAAGCACAAGTTCTGGCAACAATTAACTATAGTTTCTTTGCTCTCAATTCTCTTATGTGCCTTCAATGTATCAAAGAGTTCCTTATATAGCTTTTCAAAGGTGTAATGAAAGGTCAAATCTGAGCGATCTCAAGGCATATGGAATGCCAGGAGTCTAGTGAGTCGGATCCATGTCAAGGAAAACTCCAAAAGGATTTGGATTTTGTACACATCCTGATGTACGCAGTTTTAGTGCTCAAATCCATGTATATACGCGATTAGGGGTTTAAAAGTCGCGTATATGAATTTTCACATGTTTATGGGGATGGTATAGGAAACATCAAAGGACAAAAAATGGTCCAAGGGGTCTAAGGAGTCTGCAGAGGGACAGGGGAAGGCCATACAAGTGTGATTCACCGNTTTATGGGGATGGTATAGGAAACATCAAAGGACAAAAAATGGTCCAAGGGGTCTAAGGAGTCTGCAGAGGGACAGGGGAAGGCCATACAAGTGTGATTCCCCGGGAGTGGTAAAAGCAGCTATAACAGCCACATTACGATACTGTATACTCCTAAAATTATTCGTGGTTCCCAGCATGGTATCACACGAGCAATTTATTGAGCATATAATCCGGATGTGGAATCTGGAGCATCAATACTTCGAGGTTGGGGCTCATATTCTGACAGTTGAGGTAGAGGATATCTACTTCCTTACTGGCCTTTCGAGATGGGGTGCTCCCATCTCGCTAACTGGTTCCCACGGAGGGGACATCACTAGATAGGAGTTGATAAACCATCACTGTGTCCCTGGGACAAGGACATCGAGGATGAAAATACCCATAAAGGCAGTGATAGACGGACCTCTACAGACTATATTGTTTACTATGCAGAGAGTGGCGGGAAGCTAGGGAGTGCACCAGGCTTCAGGGGAACATATGCTCTATGCCATAGAGGCCATGGCGCCTACAGTATTCAACTGGGTGGAAGCCCTGCTTTCAATATTCAAGGATCAACTAACCATGTGTCTACAGGGGGAACTGAAGAAATTCAGTTTTGGTTCCATTCTAGCCTGCTTCTTCTTCAAGTGGGTACCACAAATGAAACCCCATGTGGTATTTACAGAGCTGAGAGTGCGGGACCCTCACATGCAGAGGTGGGTCCGGATTATGGTCCGTACTGGAGCGGGAAGGGGGAACGTGAAGTTCGGTGACCTGTTCTTCCGATGGCCAAGAGATCAGATCCTCATGGTGGAGGATTATTCTTATCCAGGTATAAAATTCAGTGGAGACCTTGACCTACCGCTCCCACCTGGTGGACAGTGGGGTGACATCGGTAATAAGCAAAAAAACCTAAAATGGAAATAGTGTTTTTATGTTTTTTAATGTTTAATATTTTTTATATTAAGTAACGAGACCTGAATATTTTCATGCAGACATCGAAGCAGCATGACCTGGGGGAGCTTCCCCATTGGATAGACGAGCTAGAGCCCGCTTCGTATCGCAGGGTGATGATGTGACCAGGGAGTTAGAGGAAAACCTGGAGAGGTTGACCCTAGACATCCCTGACACTTCCATTGATGACCTCCCTTTGAGGTATCAAAGACCTACAGTAGGAGTACTGGGTCGGTTTAGAAGACTGCTAAGTAAAGTAGCCCGGGTTGTGATGTGCTACCACGAGCATCACTATATGATGTATGCATGATGTCTCTACTGAAAGCTGATAGCTTCAGGATTTTGTATGGTGATTTTTGCCTGAAAGCCTACGTGCTTCAGATGAGGTCTCGTGACCTATTTTTGTATATATATATACAGACTTTTACCTAGTGTTTATATGTCTCAAATGGTGGATGTATTTTACATGAGTTTTATGTGTCTTTAATTGTTTATTTACAATGAACCATGTTTGATTTTAACATCATGAATGGGGAGTATATCAATCTAGGATGTAATTAGCTAATGAGTCAGCAACTAAATTATGTTCCCTAGGGATATGCCTATAGGTGATGGTTTCAAATGACATTTCTAACAAGCGTACCCTCCAAAAGAGGCGGATAAGTATAGGATTTATAATGGTATAAACATGGTTTAGATGACAAACCATGAGTTGTGAGTCCATCAAGATTACCAGATTGCGAACATCTTGGGAGGCGGCTTCAGTCAGAAGACCTATGACCGCTATACTCAGCGATGTTGTTGGTAGCGGGACCAATACAAACTGCTCCTGAATTGACCAAATCTTTAGCTAGGGAATAGAGAACCCAAGAAGCTGAGGCAAGATTCAAGGTGTGGAAGCAAGCACCATCAGCAAAGCCACAGAAAGCCATCTGCTCTGTATGACCAAAACATGGTATAAATAGATATGAACACTAAACTCAAAACCATATTGAAAATACTAAAAGAACACTGAAAGTCAAGCAATATACATATATACAAGATACTATCCAAGAAAGACCTAGGCATATTTCCTCTTCAGGTACAACCCATTGCGAGGTTTCCCTAAAGGGATTCCATTGTAGTCAACGAGCTCGTAGGCCCCTTTCTCGAAAACTTTAGAAATGACGAAAGGATCGTACCACATGGACTCGAACTTTCCTTTTCCTAGTTTGTCATATCTCTGGTCATAAGTCAAAACTAGGTCACCCTCATTAAAGGAACGAGGTTGGACATATTTATCATACTGCGCCTTGACGTGTTTCTTATGTGCCTCATTAGCTAAGGCAGCATCTCTCGTAGTTTAATCAAGGTTGTTCAAGTACAAAAATCTCTCTTCCGATGCGAAAGTGTCTGGGAGAAGTTTGACGGTAATTTTTAAGGGTGGAATCTGACATTAAATCTGTAAGATAGCTTCGAGTCCATAGACAAGATGGAAAGGTGTGAAACCAGTAGTTGTTTTCACCAAATTCCTGTAAGCCCAAAGAGCGGAGAAAATGATATGGTTCCAATTGGATTTATGATTTCCAACCATTTGATGAAGCATAGTTTTCAAAACTTTGTTAATGGCCTCTACCTGACCATTAGCTTGCGAATAATATGTGGTAGAGTTTTCATGGACAAAACCTAGCTTGGTATTTATTTCCTCCATCATTTTATTACAGAAATGTGACCCATGATCAATAACAATGGACTGCGAGACTCCAAATCTATCTATGATATGATTGAATAGGAAGAGAGAAATAGTCTTACCATCTTCCGCATATGTAGGCATGGCCTCAACCCACTTTTTAAAATAGTCAATGCCTACGATGATGTAACCATGCCCCTTGGCTGAGGTAGGCTTACAATGCATATAATCAATCCCCCATTTGGAAAATGGGCCAACGACAATGACGGGGTGTAGCGGAGCAGGATGAGAGCGGCTTTTGGGATAAATATGTTAACAAGGTGGGAATTTCATAATAGCCTCATGACAGTATTTAAAGACTGAAGGCCAGAAATAGCCAGGATGACTATGGCCAATGCTAATTTCTAGACACATGAATATCAAGTTTCAGAATTCATAAGATTCTTACTAGCATAGTAAATCACATGCTCCTGACCGTTGGGATTTTCCTGCACCAAAACCATAGCGATGATAGTAGCGGAGGCAGTAATATACAAGAGAAAGTCCTTTGAATAATCTGTGGGGTGTATCATGGGTGAATGAGTTAGAGCATGTTTGAGATTATCAAAAGCTAATTGGGATTGGTCATCCCAGAAGAATGGAGTGTCCTTCTTAAGGAGATGCATATAACCGTCCGTTTTCTCTGCAAAATTGCACATGAAACAACGGATAAAGTTTGCGTGTCCTTGAAAAATTTGGAGTTTGATAAGATTGGTTGGGGCTAATAGAGCTAAAATGGGGGTGATTTTCAAAGGGTCTATTTGGATGCATCCTTAGAGACCACAAAATCTAGTAGAAGTCCCGTCTCAATGAAAAAAACAAATTTATGCGGATTGAGCCGTATATTATAATGACGACATCTTAGGAAAATATCTCTAAGATGACCAGGGTGATCCTCCCATTACTGTGAATGAGCAGGGAGGTCGTCAATGTACGGTTCAACAATATGTTTAATATCATGAAACGCATAGGACATCGCACACTCGAAAGTGGCTCCAGCATTTTTCAAGCCAAAATGTAACTTCCTATACGCAAAGGTTCCCCATGGGAAAATGAATGCCATCTTGTGTTGATCAGTGGGTAATATCTCAATCTGATTATAGCCAGAAAATCCATCCATGAATGAGAAGATGACACTTCCAGCACAGTTGTCGATAATCTGATCGATATGTGGAGTAGGAAAGTTGTCCTTGGGAAAATATTTATTCAAGTCTCTAAAATCGATACAGACTCTAATGGTGCCTTGTTTTTTATTGACAGGGATAATGTTCGATACCCATTCCGTCAGGGGTACGGGATAAATAAACCCAGCTTTGAGAAGTTTCTCTATCTTAGCTTTAATAGCTATGGGCTTCTGTAGATGGACTTGCCTTAGTTTTTTCCAGACAGGTTTAGCCGTGGGATAGGTTTTAATTTCATTGACCATAATGGATGGGTCTATCCCCGACATTTCTTCATAAGACCAGGAAAAAATATCGTGGAATTCTTTGAAAAGTGCCTTGTATGCTTCAGATTTGTCTGCTGAGCAGTTCTGCCCAATGTGAACATGCTCGATGGTACCAAGCTTGGATGATATGTCAATTGGATTTCTCTGAGTAATGTTGCAAAGGTTTCCTTTAGAATCTATGTCTTGCAACAATATAGGACTTTGAGGTGCATTTACAATATCAGTGGAAAACAAGGATGCAAAGTCATGGGTAACCGAACTGGTGTTGGGGAGGAATAGGGATCTATGATGGTGATCCTCCCAGATGGACTCATTCATATTCATAATCTCCATAATGGAATTGTTGGAATGAAAAGTCTCAGTGAGATAATCCAGAATAGGAAGAGATGGTTCTAACCAGTAAGGCAGGTGGTAAGGATCCGAATCCACCAGATGAAGCTCATCGGTGTGATCATCAGAAAGGGTTTGAATGGTGTTGTACATTTCTTCATGTGGACTCAACGAGGTGGACTCAACAATTTGTTTTCCCTTGGGCACAAAATCAAATGACACAATCATATTCACTGTCATTGTGTCTATGTTAGGAGGAGTGGATGGAAAAATCCCCATAACGGACGAATCCTTCAACACGCCTACCCCAATCGATTGGTAAGGAGGAGGGGACTGGCCTAACATAGGGATGTTATTATCTGTAGAGGTCATAACATCTGATGTACATAAATCAAGCTGATCAATGGTAACAATTCTCCCTAAATGTGGAAATTGGACTATTTGGAATACTATCAAAGCGACAATAGTCATGGCGTAAAACCAATTTCTTCCTAGAAGGAGGTTGTAATCTAACGGGGAGTCCACTAATTCTACTTGAATAGAAACAGTTTTTCCCCCAAGCTCGACTGCAAGGGCTGATATGAGACCGTGGGGCTGGAAACCTTGTCCATCAAAGGCCTTCAGAGTCGTAGGTGATGTTACAAGATCGAGAGAGCCGATAGCTTTCCAACAAGACAGGGACAAAACTGAAGTTGAAGCTCCTTCGTCTAAGACAGTCCTAAATACTTTATTTTCGACTACTTTCATGATGATTTGGAAAGCAATTTTGTGAGGTAGTCTAGAATTATAGTTCTCGACATTGAAATGAATCAAATTAGAATTGTCTGGGTCTAAATCTCCTAACGCAGTTAACAGATTTTTGTGTTGCGTAGGACAACTTTGGAGCACTTTCGAGGTAGACATTGCACATGGTTCCTGAGTGAGATATTCAACTACATTATAAAATTGAGCAGCTCGGGCATTAGGGTTAAAAACAACCTTCCTAAGAGTACTCTTGGGTGGACACAAAATCATATCAAGAGTAGGCTTCTCGATGGTTAGGGGGACAATAGACGAGGATTCAAGAGAACCAGTATAGGGAGCTTTCCCTGAAGAAGAATGATCTTCTTTATTGTCTATAGGTTTGTCATAATTCTAACTTTGAGTTTGAAGACTAATGGTATTGGAGGACATCATACAAATTTCCTCTAACGAACTAGATTTTCCTTAATTAGACATGTGGTCTATCAGTTGTTGTTGAGAAGGAAAAGGATCCGTGAGAACTGTGGGTGCAGGATTTGTTTTCAAAAATTGCGTGATTTCATCCCAGCGGGGACACTCTTTTGTGAGATCATCACCTCCGCATAGTAGACATGGATATTTTGCTTTTCTTTTCCCTTTATTGTTATCATTGTTGGTTGGTTTTGGGTTCTCCTGTTGGTTTCCAGGTTTTTTATTTTTATTTTTACCTTTCTTTTTATTATTGCCAAAGGTTTGAATACCCTGAATAGAATTAACCTCAGCGGAAACCTTGGGAGTCGAAGGAGTAGGGGTGGCAGTCTGGGGTTGCTTAGCAGGTTTTGCTACTGACGGGGACTAGATTGAACCAACAATCCCATCAATAGGGACTTTTGCTGGTGGCTTTACAGGATCGGTGCTTGGGCGAGGAGCTTGAGGAATCAATTCATACAAAATTTCAGACTGGGAATAGACCAAGTCCAGATACTAGGCTCAACTAATGGATTTCTCTTCAGTAATGGAATTGCCCATAGCCACATCTCTGGAAATCAAAGGCAACAAAAATTTGGTGAACCAATCAGCTAATAACTGATCTGAATAGGAGCCTTAATAAGTCTTCTCCGCCTTCTCCACTCATGGATATGATCGGATATCAGGGTGGATGTGTTCTATTGCAGAGAAGTTAAGAGATCAGTACCAGTTTCATAATGAATAGAAAGCTGAAAATGTGTAAGAAATAAAGTTTTCAATGAGCCAAAATCCACAAACGAGTGTTGTGGAAGTTCAATATACCATTTCACAGCTGTACCGATCAAAGTTCACTGAAAGAGTCTTAAACGAACTGAATCATCCATAAGGGAGTTTGAAGAACACCATAGATGGAATTTCATGACATGGTTTTTTGGATCATCTCCCTGCTTCCCATCGAACTTTGGAATGTCTGGTGCTGACTTTACCGAAATGGGAGGCCATGAGGGGTTATGTTGAATGGGGTCATTAATCAACTTGGACAAATCAGGAAAGTCCAAATTTGCTAGGAAAGGTAACTGACAGTTAGGTTGCACATACTGGTAATATTGATATGACATATAGTTACCAGTAGGACCATAAGTATATTGATAGACAGGTTGTTGTGATGAAGAACTACCAGAAAATCTGCCCGCAAGGGGTTGATTTTTGGGATCAGGACCATTAGGACCACCAGGGCCTCCGAAACCACTAGGACCACCAGGACCACCAGGATGCAGACCACCAGATCCTCATAGACCTCTAGGAGGTAGGCCTCCCAAGCCTCCAGAACCACTAGGAGGAGGACAACTAGACCCTCCAAGGCCATTAGAAGGAAGGCCACCAGGCCCCCCAGGACCACCGGGACCATTAGGACCATAAGGAGGAAAGCCACCAGGCCCTCCAGGACGATTAGGACCATAAGGAGGAAATCCACCAGGCCCTCTAGGACCATTAGCCCCCCCAGTGGGAGTACCTCCATAAGGTGGTCCTCTGAGACCACCCGCAGTATGTTTAGGTATCCCCCGCATAGCTGGCATGTAGGACCAGTTAGGTTTCCCCCATGGCGTGAAAGTATAACTAGGATATGGAATTCCAGCATAAGGAATTCCTGTAGGATTGGGTGGATAATTAATGTTTCCTACATGTATTTGATTTGTTGTATAACCATAACCCCAAGAGGTTTGATTGGTTACAAGTTGTGCCCCCAAGGGATGAACTGAAGTAGATGGGGGACTAACCACATTAGTGTGGGTGGGAGGGACATAAATTGTATATTTCTCTATAACAGAGGTTTGTCTTTGACTAGGTACAATTCTGGTGCCAGATAACGTAGGTCGTGCCGGGGGTTGCCATTCAGCACTAGAAGGTAATGATGAAACAGGAATTGAAGGTTGAGCCCCATGTGTAGAAGACCTGGGAGGATTGGGAACATACATAGTATGGGAGGTGGTGGGGTTGGTAGTTTGACCTAGTTTGTGTGGAGTTACTATGTGATCTATAATCGGTTCAATCGGTCTCATAGAATCGTCAAGTGAACAGTATCCCACAGGAACAACTATGGAACATGATGGTGGTGTGCCCAATATGTCATCTATTTTCTTTTCAATCTCCTATGCACAGAGAATGGTTGCGTGGTATTGTCTACGTTCTTCTTCATCTAGAGAAACTTCTTTAGAAAAGTTTAAATGGGTGCCAAATGAGGCAATGGCCTGTCCTATAGAGGTATCCCAAAATGGAGCGTTGGGACCATAATCCGAACGAGTATTATCATCAACATGACCTTGTATGGGAGAATGGAATGAAGTATTACCCCTAGAAGGTTGTTGGACCAAGGGAGGTGAGTGTGAAGGATATGTTCCTCCACTTTCTGCAACCACATTATCTCCCACTTGGGAGGTGGTAGCAGCTCCTTGGTCGATAGCTTCCATTGGATTTTCTCCTGAAACAAGAATAAAATCGGGTGGAAATCCCCATACTCTTCTGGATAGTCTTAGCTCAGCCAGTTTGTATAGCTCCTATCTAACCTAGGGTCTCAAAAACTAGAAAACACACCAAAAATTTCCCTACTCAAGCTATAGGTCAAACAAGAAAACTTAAATGACAGGAGGAGTTTAGATAGTCAGGTCTCTCACTAGGATTGTCAAGAAGGTGCCACTAGCGATATACCTCAAGGGTACGTGCGTAGTAATCTCCTCAAATTTTGTTTTCAGCGTATGGCTCCAAGCAATATGGCCAAAGGGCTTTCCTCAAATGGATAAGGTATCCTAGTGGGGTCTCTTGATATACGCAAGGTACGTGGGAGCTCAAACCGGTAGTAGTGTTGTCTAATGCATAACTGTACACAAGGGTCCTTCTGATATACAATCGAGTATGTGAAGTACCTTTCCATATACCTCAAGGGTATGTGAAAGGCCGTTCGATATACCGATGGTATGTGGAATAATTGCGTGAATCCCGGGATGTAATGCGGACGAGTAACGACAGCTCCTACACTTAACGACGCCCGAACATGTCTCTAACCTATCACTCAAATTGCTATGTAAATTTTAACCTATAACTATCATTAATTTTAAAGTGGACTGTTAGGTGAATGCATGGAGTTTTGACAGAAAAAGTAAAACCATGCAATATGCATATGCAAATATTTCACTTTACCGTTCATGGTATGCCTACCTGCGGGAGGGAAAGAGAGTATTTTGTTTTGCTTCAAAACCAAAAATTTCCAAACAACAATCTTGAACACAAAATCAGAGACAAGAAACACTTTCCAAACTCATTTCTCTTTTCTGAAAGCAATCAAAAGGGGAGGAGTCTCTTTTCCTAAAATAAAAACAAGCAGCACACTATATGCAAATGCACTCTATTTTTTTATTTTTCTTAAATCATAGACAATATTTTTTATTTTGATGAGATAGTACTAATGCAAAAGAGACAAAACAACATAGAAAGCTTGAAAGCTTGTGAGGCCAATCAGAGATCGAATGTCTTATGCTCACTAATGATAATGACCTAATCTCAGTCAAAAATTTTCTTTTTAAACAAGCAAAAAGAAGTCTTCTATGGAAACAAAAAATGAAATCAAGATGCTAATTAAACGTTTTTCTTTCAGTCTATATAAAAAAAATGAAAAGAGAGCTCGCTAACACCTAAGCTTTCGAAAAAGAAATCCTTTGACAAACACAACCAACAAGCATGGAAGAAAATGGACAATCAACAAGCCTAATCTAGCTTTTGAAGTCTTCAATCAAACCAATATTTTACCAAAAAATTTCAAACCATAAGCATCATATTTTAACACACAAGCCTGATAGTGCAAGGATGAAAGCAAATCAACTCATTTTTTTTGCAAAAAATGAGAAAAAGTAGTCTTGGAATAAGGCCTACCTGGCACCGTGCAGGAGGGGTCTTGACAGGGCGGCTCTGGACAAGCACCACTTCTAGATAACAAGACTTAGGCGGTGGCACCGCATATTGCTAACAGGTTTCAAGTGGTGGCACCACTTCTCGCCAAAAACATAAGAGAGGTTCCCTGTATAGATCCAAAACACAAAGGAGAACGAAAAATCAAGTTAGAAAAAGATCAGATCAAGGCAAAAATTGATGGATTGACAGTAAAAAAGAGCATAAAAATTTGAAATACTTCAGATCTGAACAAATTCGAAAGTTTCAAACCAAAATTCACTGAGTTAGATAGCAGATCTAACTGAAGAGAGGTTGAGATGGAGCCTGGATTTGGACAAGAGTTCAAGAATTGAGGAAGATCATATCAACTGATATATGTATCAATCCCCAGTGGAGTTGCTAGATTTGTAACCAAGAATATTTCACCTTCTATGCACAGAAGTTGTTCCTCTGGTTTGAATCGTTTAGATCCAGAACAAATGAGTGAATGACAAAGGATGAAGACCTTCCCTGGATGTCGTAGAAACCTGAAATGCTGCTTCGATAGTGAACCTTTGTACCTGCAAATAGATCAAACATGAAAAAACATAAAAGCTTTCAGAAAATCATCTACTTATCCATGTTAGTGACTAAGGAATATAACAACATGTACATGTGAAATCAAAACAACAGTAATGTGGGACGGAAATCAGCTTTGCATTAAAGATGTATGGAGAAGCTTACAACCATTGCCTTAGTTGCAAAAAGCATCTCCACGAGACAAACACTTCATCCCCATAACCTCCAACTTTGCTCTCTATGCTCTCCAATGGTTTGGACTAAGTGGTCAATCCAACAGCATAACAATACCTCTATAGTTCTCCCCCTCAACCATGGACACGAGCTTGTATTTATAAGGCTCAATGGATATGAATAGTTGAGAGATTTGTGGATGAGGTGGCCTCTAATATCCTATGATGGGGGATCTTGAGCTCAACTGACCCACAATGATAGGGATAAGGGAGGACATGAGGCTCATGATCTAGAAGCCTTGATAAACTTCTCTTTTTCCCATTTTACCTAGGGTACCGCTTTTCTTCTCTTATGACAGAGCAGTTTAGATGAGAAACGCTTATGGACCAAGGACCATAGGTGGTGGCACCACTTATGGAAAATAGGATACAGGTGGTGTGAATAAGGTACCACTGATGGGCCACAGGGAAAACGTGGTGCTGAGTTTTTTCATGTAGAATTGACAAGCAACATAGGTTTCCACTCTAAGCGCTGGGATTAAGGGTAAACATGGAAGTTAAAGGCCTTATCACATGGTGGTGACAGGATTTGGGTATAAGAAATAATGTCCTCAGCTGTTCACAAAATGGTAAGCAAGGACTAATGTCACACCTAACCCTCCACCAAACCCAAATCCAAACACAAATGTGAATGTTCAGATGATCGTGACTGAACCGCGAGACCTAAACATTTCGATCGTAACTCGAGGAGGTACGACGACTGGAGAAGACCAAGATAACCCATAAGAACAACCACAATCACAAGTGAGGCTAGCATAACAGAAAAAGGAACCACTAACCATCTAGAAACAAAAAGAAATATTCTAGGATGTGCAATCATAATTCATAAACGTAGGAGTACCATTGACCTCTACAGAAGTTAGGGACATGCCTAAACAATTCCAACATGTATTGGAGAAGAACGCCCCAGCAAAGGTTAGTAAGCTAAGAACCTTTCTGTCCAGCTGTTTAACACTAATGCAAGAGAAAGATGCTATTGCAGAGATGCAAGCAATGATAAACGATATTTCTGTAGAGCCACAACTAGAGAAGAAAGTTAACCAATTACAAAAGAAATGTAAAACCAGTCGTGAATTGAGGATGAATGTGCATATAGGTAATTATGACATGGACTATATCATCTTAGATATGGGCTCAAATGTTAATATTCTGATGTGACAAAATTGGGAAAGTATGGGCAAGCTGTGCTTGGAATGGTCTCCTATCCTGTTGTGACTTGCCAATTAGGAGAAGGTCCTACCCATTGGCTGACTGAGCAATGTAACTATTGATGTCGAAGGATTGCGCACATCTATAGACTTTGAGGTCATTAACATTGTAGATGGACATGAACCCTTACCCTGCACTGCTAGGGATAGACTGGGCCATAGACAATCAGACCATCATCAATTTCAAGAAAAGAATTATCTCATCTGAAGATTAGGAAATGCGGGTAGTATCACCCATCGATCCATTTGAGGGACAAAGATACGTCGAGCCTATCTATAATGAGGGGCAAGATGACTATCTTGACTAGATCTACAATGTTACAGCTATGCAGGAAGATTATACTAGTACAATAGTAGATGGAAACCTAAGTTGGAAATGCTCGAGTTCATGTACATCTGATTCAGGAGAGGCTTTAGAGAATTGGAAAAATAGATTACATGAAGTCTATATGCGAAGGTGCACAAGAATTACAAGGTCTGTGCGATGGGTGGAGACCAAGTTAAGAGAACTACCCACCTATGAGATTTTCACATACACCTTGGATATGAAACCTAAGACCTGCTATACATCTAAGGAGCTGCGACAAGGACCCCAACATGCTGCGCATACAGTTGTAATTACCAACAAACACCCTCCAACAAAGGCTGAGTTTTAGAAGGAAGAAGGAAGTATAAGTGCTCAGTTTTCCCAGCCTATGAAAATCACACACAAGTGCATATTGGATCATCAAAGAACCTAGACCTCACCAATGTCCAAAATTATTCGCATACTGAAGTAGTTGCAAAAATTTCAGATCTCCTGCAGGAGTACCAGATCTTATTCCTTACCAACTGCTCAGGTAGGAGGGGAATAGTGGGAAGGATGAAAATACGCCTGCGAATACAGACTAAACCAAGTCAGTAATGGCAATTGACATGACATGATCAATATATCAGGGTGAAGCCATCTAAAGAAGGAAGATTTGTCCTACAGTATGACAACAGAGTATTCAAGCAACTAGGAAAGTGGAAGACACAGTGGCTAGGGCCATATAGGATCGTACACATTCTTGATATGGATGCTAGACACCCCCAGAATATTATATGGTACCCATGTCACGAGTATGGTGAATGGAAGTTGCTTGAAACCATACTACAACACGTATAAAAAAAATAAAAAATAAAAAAAGTGCCAAAATACATAACCTACCATGTTGCAGGACTGCGACAAAACCAGCATAAAATCATGAGAAATAGACCGTACAAATAGCCAAGTCATCACACAATATCAAGCATGAGAAAAAAGTGTGGGCATCCTGGGAAAAAGCAAGACGTGGAAAAAGAAGGCAAGAAGCGGGAATGACAGGCTAGCTAGCATTAAAACATCGAATCTCTGACAAGGATGCGGGAAGCTATGATATATACATGACATTAATCCAGCACAATACGAAGAATATGGCAATGTACTTGTTAATCCCATCACTTGTCCTTGCAATAACTACCATAACTAGCTTGATCACTAGCCTGACAGGTATAACCCGAAAATCCAGTCACATAAATTAGTGAAGAAGCATTGGAAACAACAACTCGAGGAATTGATTAGACTTCAACCTCCTGTCAAATGATGATTGAAGGAATCCGAGGGCTGATTAAATATTTTGCTTCCCCATCAAGCAGTTGTTATGCATACTAAGCACTAGATCCGATGCATTGCAGAGTTAAACCTTGTCGTCCATGTTCAATTACAACGACACCCATGGTAATTAACATTCATAGTGAGAGTGAGGCATCAGAAGCTACTATCATCTTTAGTTTCCCCATTTCTAAGGAAGTAGAAATATAGTCAGGCGAGGGTCACCAACTGTAGAAACCACCAGAGATCAACTCAATTGTAAGAACATGAAAGCAGCAAAGCAGACAAGATGGTCATGCTACTATTCCAACTCCTAGGTCGCATGCTATCCCAAACCCAGTTCATAGAATACCAGTTGCTCCAGGACCGCAAAAAGTAGTTGTGGCACCTGACAGAGAGCTGAGGCAGCCTAGTGAGACGTAGCTGGGAGAGGTTTCTCATCGAATTAAAGTAAATGTAATGCTCTAACCGCTCCAGATGAGTGGGGAAAGGCACCTGCTGGAGAGCAAGCAAAAGATGTCAGAAGTGAAAGCTGGCTGCCACAGACAAAGGCAAAGGTAGAGCGGGCCGACCTGAATTTCCCTTGTTACATTCATCCAAGAAGAGCTGATGCAGCAGAGGAAAATCTTCCAAAGAAGGAGGTGACTACTCTGGTAGCACCACAAATCCCTGTTAGCATGATTTGTTGCATGACATCCTACTCGAGTTGGATGTATTGAAGTTCCAAGAATTTGACACTTGACAGTAGGAGGGGTTGTAGATAAAAGACTGGATGAGCATAGCCTAGTCTGCTACAAGTGATGCTCAGGTGCTCAAGCCAAATAAGTGGGCCAAGGGACTTGCAACTGCAGGACTCACCAACATGATCTTCACGCCTCACTTTAGCCATAGCATACAGGTCAATACATATGTGAAGGAATTACTAGTCTTCTTCCATGGAGGATACTTATGGCTGGATCAACCATATGCGGTTGACATCGAGCTGATTGCAAGGATAACCAGTCTCCCAAATGAAGGAAAATATTCTGTGTCGTACCTAGCTAAGCAAAACACTAAAACCATCAAGCAAAAGCATAACAATCAGTGAGCATGCCAGAGCTACTTACTGGGGCCCATCCAGGAAAAAAGTGTGCACGTTGCTGCAAAAATCCTATCCTACAAGATATTCCATAAAATGATACCTATGCAATGTTCAACAGCAGTGGTGGAACTTGCAGACTTATGTGCACTAGGAGGAAGATTCAACTGGTCATAGTACTTGCTAAACACACTTATCCACAATGCGATGCTGGCTCAACACAAAGAAGACCACAAATTTCACTATTCCTGGCTACTTATATTGATTTCGTTCACTGTCTAGGTTGACCCCCCAGACTATGTACAAATGGATGTCCCACTAGATTTCCTAGGTGCAAGGTACCATAATCCATGGGAAGATAAGGTGGACAGTGATCACTAGAAAGATAACAACATTGCTTTCTTTATGCATGCAGAGGCGCTACGTAAGGTTGTCCAGTAGTCCCATAGGATTCATGCCAAAACTGTACATAGGTATCCTGCATTCATCAAGTTTCAAGCCGATGCACATGACATAACCATTCTCCCAATAAAGGACCCGCTATAGCAGGTACACCATGCAAGATTCATGATGACAAATGATGATGTCGATGCAATTATTAATATTTGGTCGAAAGAATGGTGCAGCCTGCTAGTAGAGCTGATGCATAAAGAGTAGAATGCAGAGGAACCACTGCTGCACCAAGTTAATGGTGAAGAGCACAAAGGCGATGATACCCAAGAAAATCCCTTGCAAGAACACATTGAGGATGATGATGATATGGATGAGTAGAACCATCATCCATTAGAATACCAACCAAGTCAAGACCAGGTGCACACACAGACGCAGGTAAATCAAGAAGAGGGCCAATCGTCGTGAAAGAAGCACAAAGCTGATAGAACGCCGAACACAAACACATTAGCCGAAGATGATTTACTGGAACTTACCAACATTGTTTCTAAATTTGTGGAAGATAACCTTGCTAGTCTAAAGACACAACAAGTAAACATTGCTACCCAAGTGGAGGGCCATCTCAACAAATTGATCGAGGCCATTCAGGATGTCAAAGAAACAGTTGAGCCCGATACATGTGGTGTTGATCCCATTATCCCACTGGTTACACCAGCGCTAGTGCCACCAATCAAAGTGGTGATTCAGAGGCACGTGCACAAGGTAAACGCAGAGGCAAGCGTAGGTCCTAATTATAAAAATGTGCAAATAGATTTCCCCAAGCTCACCTTGGAGGAATTTTATGACATTCAGCAAGGAGCTGCGTTTGAAATTCAGATAAGGGAAAATGTTGTTGCTTACCAGACAACAAAACAACAAAATAAGGCCAAGCTACACATGGCCTTGTTAAAGGAAAAAGAGTAGGAACTGTAGGAATGCATCACCCTCCTTGCTAAGAAAGAGCAGGAAATACTAGCATGCGACCAGAACTACGTTGCACTGGTGGATTCTATCAAGAATTCCATTGCACCATTTCCACCAGGAGTAGTATGAGAATATGAAGACTCCATGGCTAAAGTTGTCAGGCTCACAAAGATCATGCAGGATCTTTGACATCAAGTGTAAGATCTGCAATCCAGGAATATACCAAGCACACCCCCAGAGGTGCTTGCAAAAAGAAGAAAAGCAGCGTCTGAAGGTGCTGAGAAAATAAGAGAAGGTGAAGCACTCTGTGCCAAGGCTGCAGATGCTATTGCGACCATCTGGGGAGCACTACTTGAATATAACACAGCTGAGAAAATAAGGAAAAGTGCATGAGAGGAAGATGAGAAAATCATTGCTGCAAAGGCAAAAATGCGGAAGCTGCCCCTCCAGCAGAAGGTCATTAAAAATGCAGAGATCAAAAGGCTGCAACATGAAATGTAGATCCTTCATGAAAAAGAAAAATCTAGGGAAGCTGAGGTTGGGGAATTGCAGTCGGAAGATGAGTAGCTCATAGACCACATTTAGCCAGTACAGCATAAACTTCAAGGCCTAGTGCAATCGATCGAGGCAGACTCATTGGAACATGTCCATTCCAACCGTGTGGAGCAGTTGGCCGCGGTAGAAAAGGAAGCTATGGAGGAAATTGCTAAGGTTGAAATAATTGTGTAGACATTCCAAGACAAGGTCTGTACTACTTCGTAGCTTGAGCCGACGCCAGAAGATTAAAATAGTGCAAGAAAATAAGGTCGAGGTGCATAGCAAAAACAAAAAAATTTGAACCAGCAAGGAAGGCATCCCTAGCGCAGCATGCGCGAAAATATGAGGTGGAATCGAAGGAAGAAGTTGCATGGAAATCATGGTGCACTTACACCGCCACCAAACCAACTACGAGAGAATGGCAGGAGTCCTGAGATAGCTGGAATGCCCTGAAAGACCGTTAAATCCATCAAGATTCCACAAATATTTGGCGCTTGTGATAGGATGACAACCCAGGTGGATCAAGTGTGGGAAAATCTATAACAGTGACCGTCCAGCTCATCAACACTCAATCACAACTATCAGTATGGGTAAGTGACAACTTCGGTAATCATAGAAAATCTAAGAATAAAATCCGGTACACCCAATGAAGGTCTTGTCATAATAATGCACCTGGATAAGCCTAAATGGCAGATGATTCGATGCTCCTCCTATAAGACCGGGGTGGCCCTACAAAAAACATACATTACTTGAATGTGCTGCTTGAGCACCAGTTATAGTTACAAATGGGTTGGGGAGTGTCATGGCGAGTAGACTTATGGGCTAGAGCACGTGTTGCATCCTTCTGTGTGTCGGGTATATCCAAAGACGGGCATAAGACAGATGGTAGCAGTATGCAAGTTAATTCCACCCAGCAAGAAGTATCTGGTGAATTTATCCTTGGATATTAGTAGATCAATAGATTAGCATTCCTAATGGCGGTACCAGAATGGACTTCGGTAGGGACCAGAGTTCTTTCCCAATTTGACAAACTCTGCAGGGTAAGAGCAAGAGTCCCTGCCATCTTTCACAAAGTTTGCAGGATTGGAAAGAGGGCTCATATTCCAACAATCTAGGTGGGATCTCCAGGTGTCAACGGACTAGGGAAGGGCCAGTTATGGCTTGTACTCTATGCTGCTCTGGTGAAATTTGTCAAAGTTTGGTGACTTATTCACCTAAAACACCCTTGCTTGCGAGGATTTTCTGGTTTTCAATATGGACAAGTCTTCAAAGTCCATATCTATATCAGGAAGGGTGGCACATAGCCAAATAAAGAAAAGATGAAATCAAGGAAGAACAACAACAGAACAAGCCACAACAAGCATGTGCAAATCCCCAGGATCCTGAGAATGGCAGAAGAACCAAGGCCACCTGGATTGCTGTGTCGGAATGGGACACTAGCCACCCTTGGTGAAATTGGAGGTGGACTATGATAAGATGATGAAAGAGTCCCAGAGAAAAGAAAACATTACTATTCGTTGCTAGGTTGGTCCCAATAAGAAGTGCATAGCTTACTTTGTCATCCCATGCGAACTTGGAACTTGAAACCTCCATTATGATCCTCTTGATGGTTCCAAGAAAGAAGTTGTATTAGTCTACTAACCTCGCAAAGCATCCAAGTATGGAAATAAGTAGTGGTGCAGAAGAAATAAAAATAAAAAACAAACAAAAACATAAGGAACAAGGTACGCAAGCCAAGAGACAAAATAAGCTGTGCAAGGAAAATTTTTTTTTGCAAAAAGGTACCATGCCGAGTGCACCTCATCATACATCCTTTGCTTCGTGGCTCGGGACAAGACACATGTGAGTGTTGGGGGCCTGTTGGCGCGGGAAAGGAGCATAAGTAAAAATATCACGTGCACAACCAAAGAAGATGTGCCATGTGTGCGATAGAAGCAAAGGAGTACTGCGAAGGAAGCAAAGGACCCGCGCAGGAAGAATAGAGAGGTGCACAACAAAGAAAAGGAAAGCACAGAAGCACGGAAGTGATAACAGCTGATAAATGATAGATACAGAATCTAGATCATGGCTGTTTGTGGTGGTGTAAGCCTACAACTATGCACGTATGAGAGGATATTTGTAAGTTAGGATGATAGTGCCTCATGTCAAGTCATGATCACCACTGTTGTAGCCTGAGGGGAAGCTCATGGTGACAGTTAACCAACTGCTGGTATGCAGTCGACCCTCCGGGATCATGTAAAATAGTATAAATAGGAGCGATGCAATAGTGAGAAGGTTGGATTTGGTTGGCTTGTGTTGGCTTTCGTTGGCCTTAGTTGATCCTCATCCACTGTGATTATGTTTTAGGTCAGTTTTCTATAATAGCTTTGTCTGTTCAGTGGTAATCCAAGGAAGGATGTCATTTTGATGTAATGTTGTAGGGATCAGGGAAAAGGAGACTTAGGAAGAGTCAGGTAGTGATAGAGAGGTTTTTGAGCCACCAATCTAGCTGGTGTGTGTGCAGACCGCTAGGAGTAGGTGTAGAGTATAAGAGCAAACCGGAGAGCATGAGAACCTTAAGTCTGAGTCTTAAAGACATATTTTAAGACCATTCTGCATCCCGCAGACTGCAAGGTGTTGTATGCTTTTCTCATGCCAGATGAAGAGCACCTTGGTGGTTTTTCCCAGATGGGTTTCCACGTTATCTCTTGCGTCGGAATGAATGCTTGATATGGTGAATGTTTATGTCAATGGTTTTTGTTTGCTTTCTGTGTAATGTTAAATACTGCTTAAATCTCTGGTGTTACTCTGTAATGAGTATATGAATAATTGGAGAGGTGTCACTAAGATGAACATGTATCTTTCAACCTGTATGTTTATATGCCTATTGGCTCGAGAAAGGAGAATAAGGAAAAAGTTCGTGCACACAACCAAAGAAGATGCACCGTTCGTGCGATAGAAATAAAGGAAGATTGCGAAGGAAGCAAAGGACTTGAATAGGAAGAATAGAGAGGTACACGATGAAGGAAAGGCAAGTGCAGAAGCGTGCAAGTGATAATGGCCGAAAAGCAACAGATACATAATCTAGATCATGGTTGTTTGTGGCGGCGTAAGCCTGCAGCTACGCATGTACAAGAGGATATTTGTAAGTTAGGACGATAGTGCCTTGTGTCAAGTCATGATCACCACAGCTGTAGCCTGAGGGGCAGATGATGGTGACAGTTAACCGACTGTCGATATGCAGTTGGCCCTATGGGGTCATGTAAAATAGTATAAATAGGAGGGATGCAATAGTAAGAAGGTGGGATTCGGTTGGCTTATGTTGGATTTCGTTGGCCTTTGTTGATCCTCATCCACTGCAATTATGTTTTAGGTCAGTTTTCTGCAATAACTTTGTCTGTTTAGTGGTAATCCAAGGAAGGATTCCATTTTGATGTAATTTTGTAGGGATTAGGGAAAAGGAGACTCAGGAAGAGTCAGGTAGCGATAGAGAGGTTGTTGAGCCACAGATCTGGCTACTGTGTACGTAGACTGCTAGGAGTAGGTGTAGAGTAGAAGATAAAACCAGAGAGCATGATAACCTTATGTCTGAGTCTTAAAGACATATTTTAAGATCAATATACATCCCGCAGACTACAAGGTGCTGTACCCTTTTCTCATGCCAGATGAAGAGCACCTTGGTGGTTTTTCCCAGATGGGTTTCCATGTTATCTCTTGCGTCAGAATGAATGATTGATATGGGGAATGTTTACGTGAATGGTTGTTGTTTGCTTTCTGTGTAATGCTAAATACTACTTAAATCTCTGGTGTTACTCCATAATCAGTAGATGAACATGTATCTATTGGCCTGTATGTTTCTATCTTGAGTCACGACTTGAGTCATAGGTCCTATTGGTATGAGTTAGCTGCACCGCACAAGTTGCACTAGTTGCGAAGTGGAAAGGAAGGTCAAGTCGCGCTTGATGACATGTATTTGTGCTCGGTCGCGCAAGGCTGAATCCTTTGTCCAACCATCATGATACCTTCATTGAGCTCCTTGGCTGCGAGCCAAGGGACTATAATCCCTCGACAATCATGGAAACATGGTTCTAGTGGTTACCCATATAAGAGATATCTTGGGTGATACTACGGCTGCTTCGCAGGTGTTGCCAATGGGGCTTACTCTGTCGAGCTGATATATCAGGTAGTTGTTGGATTGACGGGCTGTGCAGAACTTGGGTCACGCGAGTTAGGAAAAGAGGCCAACAACCCTCAAATTTGTGACATTGTCTAGTATAGATGGCCTGAAAATCAATTCAATTGAGCATTTGTTATTAGTGGGCACTAATCTTGCAACAGAAGTAGCAACAAATAAGCTGCTATATTTTTCAATCTAGGAATTGAATTGATATTGAAAGCATTGAAATTTCTTATAAGAACTCAAATTTCATATTGGTATCCTTTTAAGTGTGGTGACAGACAATGAATTGTGTTTCAAACTTATCTGACAATTATCTCAGAATCACCGAATACTTTTATATTTTTTACTTTAAGTTGAATGGCCTTTTTCAAGCCCTGGACTAGAGCTTCATATTCAACTGTGTTATTCATACATTCAAACTCTGGTCGACAAGAGAGAAAATGTTTTTTCTTTTTAGGATCAATCAGGATGCAACCTTCTCCTGATCTCTCTTGTGTTTTGAACTATCAAAATACAACAACCAAAACTTATCTTCTACATCTACAAAATTAGTATTGTTTTCGAAGTTAGGAACTAGATTAACTATATTACTATCAATGTTATCAATATGTGAAAACTGAAGGAGTTCGAACCATGTGTCTTACTCACTACCATCTTCTTCCGCTTAATAGTTTCCAAGTTCAATCTCTATGAAATAGTTACCCAAGACTCAATGTGAGAAATTCACAGGTTCATTTTTTCTTTCCAATTGTGTCACATTGTGCTTCATGTGTGGTTCCCTCATCACCTTGATCTAATTCTGACTGTTCTTATAGGGAAACCACAAGTGCAACCAGTTAGTTGCAAAGTACTCATTCAGTTTTGTAGATCAGTCCCTGCTCAAGATCAAACCATATGCCTCTTGTATATCTACCACCATGATGTCTATAAACTGGTAGACCCTTTCATCTACAGATAACTGAATCAACACATTCTTTATTTCTCCTACTACCTTGAATACTGATCTATTTAACTGAATGATCTTACATGAAGAGGGTGTAGGTTGACCATTTATCTTTCTACAAACTAAAAGAGGCATGACATTAGAGGAAGCTCTAGAATCTACCAAACAATTATGCACATTATCGTTGAAAATCTCAAAAGATAGTAAAAATGGAAAGGTTTGAGATTTATAATTCCCCCAATGCTAGCTTCATTGATCTCTTTATCTGATTGAATTTCATCCTGGGATATACTTGGTTGTTGATCAAAGGCTTCTAGGAGCTTCTTTCTTTGTTGAGGTAAGTTACACATTTCAAATAAAGAAATATTTGCTTTTGTTTTCTTGATTTCTTCTATTATTTCATATCCGAATATCACATTCTGTTGGACCCTTGTTATTGTTTTATTTTGTATTCTCCACAACCTTCACAGGATTACTAAATCCTGTAACTTTATCTTGTGTGGTGACTAAATTAGACTTAGGTGGTGTTTGGGTATTACTGCTAATCTTCTTCATACTAGGCTTGTATCTTCCTAATCTTAGGCAGTAATAATATTTCATCCCTTATTGGTCCCTTGCTTCTAGTTGTAACATTTACTACTAAAAGTTGGATTTCTTCGATATGTTCTTCTTCACATAACCCCAACATAGGTGCAGAGACCCACAAGACCATCGTTGTTTCATGTGATTCTTTTGGTTCATTTGTATTTTCTTCTTCCACCTCAGGCTCTGTTATTTGAGCATCTAATATTTGATTCATAACTAGAGTCATTGAGTTAATCCATTGTGGGAAACATTTTTCAGAATGAGGTTCTTGATGAAACGTGCCGAAATGATCCATTCCTACCTCATTAAAATTTAAAATAGAAGAACTATATACAAGTGGTTGATATGTGCCACCTTCCTCTCTTTTCTTGAAATAAGGTTTGAACTATTTCCTGGATGAACTAGATTCTTTATCCTTTTCTAAATAGACAATTTTGTTTGATATCTTTTGCACCATTTTAACCACGTTTTCCAATTCACTTGAATGTTCCTCTTTAGGTCTGGTTAACAACAAAGGCTTTCTACTGCTAAAAGTCCTTACCTCTGGTTCTGCAGTGTGTTTTTTTATGCTTTCAAGTTCAGCTTCTACTTTATTTTCTTCTTCATAAGTTTCTACCAAAGAAGGTTTTATTGAACTCTTAACAAACATTGCTATGATGGGACTAAGGGCTGAAGTGTAGTATTCTATTAAAGTTTCTTCAGCAGGTTTTATTGTAGCACTTAAATGATTTAAATGGGTATCAAGCTTCTGATTGAAATCTTTCACTTTCTCTTTCTTATCCATCCTTAAAGCTAATAATTCTTTCATGAGAGTGGCAGTGGTTCATTGACTAACAAACTTGCCTTTAAAAAACCTTTCAAAAGTATCCCAATTTGTTATTGAATTTTCTTGTAAACCAAAATACCAAGAAGATGCCTCATCTTCAAAAGTATGTGGAAATATTCTGCATACCACATCTTCATGCTCCATGGATAAAAGTTCTAAAGCCAAATATAAACTTTGCAGGTGGTTGTCCACAAAAATTCCCTTTCCGGGGTCAAACTTGGGTAATTCCTTTTTAACATTCTGAGGCAAATCATGTAAAGGAGAAGCAGTTTGAGTGGTGTTCTGGCTCTCCAAGCTATTGGTGGATTAGGATTTATAGGTTGATTAGCATTTTGGGGCACATTTCTAGCCACAATTCTACTAGGAGTCTACGGTGGAGACGGAACAAGTGACTAGAAAGGAGACTTAAAAATAGGGGAATCTAGCCCCAACTGATCAAGAGATTGAACAATCTCTTGTATAGATAAGTTTACCAACTCTTCCAAATTTCCCACCAAGATCGAATGTTCAGTGTAAGTAGGTACTCTTATGGGAGCCCTCCTTCTCGGTTCTGTAATCCTCCAAGATTCTTTACATAAGACCTTGTATGTCTTCTTAGATGATTGATTACTTCAAAAGGAATAGGGTAGAGGCATTCTGGAACTTCTACTTCAGGATTTATTCCTTCTTCATATATGAAATATTCAGGAAACCTAGTCTCAAAGCTATCACTAGTTGAATAGTTTCTAATGAACGAATTTACTATGCCAACCATGCACTAGAGGCCCTCCTTCTAACGCCAAAACTGTTGATTCCTGGAAAATCCCAAGTACCGATAGTAGGGATTCTCCCCAATAACCATTCGCAATTAGATCATTTATCATTTGGTATGGGGAATACATCCGATTAGCGTCCCAATTACTACATAATTAAAATAAAGTTTTAAGTTTGTTTTACCAGTTGCGACCTGGTCCACCGTTTATATGGTTTTATATTTAGGGATGAAATGCAAGTTCGTAAAATAAATTCAAGTGACCAGTGGGTGAGAGCCTCACTAGAGATGCACAGGTTCTTACCTCCCATTTTAATGCTCCTGCCCCACAACCTATTCTATGAAAGCAAAGAAACAACTAATCTATTCTAAATTATTCTAACTATTCCCAAGGAGAAAATTTTATATCATAATGAGTAATATACTATACTATTTGCATGTAGAATCCTACAGGTAGCTATTAAATTATTCAGACATAAACACAGCAGAAAGATAACACAAAGATAACTTTGTTAAGTTAAAACATCCATTACTCATTTATTGCACAAGATTCATAACAGAAAATGAAATCATTCATAAACACATAAATAATTCATCAAGTTTAGAACAATCTCACATACTGTACGACATGCCAAAGCAAAAATAATTCATCATTAAGCGATCCACACAACCCGTTTATAAACTCGTACAGTCCTTCCTACAACAAAACTTGATTCTCTTTATTTATAAAAGAAGTAGTTATCCTACAAATTAGCTTCAGCATATGTGCGCTCGAAAAATTGCTATATTCTACTATTCAACACCGTATTTATACATTTTACAAGTGACTTTTGAGTTACCCCAGCCTTTTAGGCTTCCTTGACTCTTCGATTACAAAATTTTGTCCTCTAGTGACTTGCACTAGGAAAATATAAATAAAAAGAGATACTCCACAAAAGGTGCCACATGCACACAAGACAAAACTTCGGAGGGCCCAGCTGACCCTCCAATGAAATCCTTCCATGCAGCAGATTCTGCAGCAATGGTCTTGAAGTCCATAGAATCTAACAATCTGACTAATACTTCATGAACGACCAACTACAAATTTATCTCTGTTGTTCTGGGGGAATTACCTTGAGCTGATCTTCTGTGGAAAATGCATCGACTATGCTATGTTAGTTTCTGTCTAGGTAAGTTTCCCTTGAATAATTTTTTCAATCTCTAATATTCTTGCCTTGAAATCGGTTGATATCACTGACATCTTTTGTATTCTGGTTTCTACTTGTTTAATTCTGTGAACCTCATCTGCAAGTTTTAATTGTACCTAATATATTTTGCTTCTAATTAGGAAGGCATGCTCTTGTAGAGGGGTGATATCAATTTTCCATTCATTTGTGGTCTTAAGCTGAATCTCCAAAGAAATATTTTGTGCCTCCAACTCTGCAACTCGGGCCCTTAACTCCTCTACTTGTTTATCAGTTGCGACCCTTTGTGCCTCTAACCCTGAAATCTTACCTTCTAGGACTTTCTTTTTTCAATCAATAATGGTGTTTGACAGTACCAAGGCCTCCTTTTATGATTCTAATTCTATTAGGATTATTAATCCTCCCTTGTTCATGCTTTTTATTAGATTAATTAGCCTAACTTAGGAACCTTAATTAATTAATTGGGTCCACTAGTATCATTGGGTCCACTTGTCCTAATGGGGACACAAATGCCAGACACCGGAGTGTGGGGAACACTGCTAGAGTTTAACTGCCACTTACTGCATCTGCATGCATTAGTTTGGGCACCTCCTAGACCAATCCCTACATTTTAGGAGCCACTTGGAGTCCCAACACCAACCTAATTTAGTTAGTTGGTGTTAGTACTAGTTAGTCTTAGTTAGCACCCAGTTACATTCAGTTACTTCAAAAAAAATTAAGCTAGCGCTACCAATGAATGGATAATGCATGGTTGCATGGGAAGGAATGATTTTCCTTCCTACCACACTCAGTTGCACTGAGTTAACTAGTTGTCACTGGTTGTTGGAGTTATTGGTCATCAGGGAGTTGTCTATTTGGACTCTGATATTGATTGGGAGATCTTGAGTTAGAGATTCAATTATATACATTCATATCCACTTGGAGGATTCAAATTCATATCCCATGCAATCAAATTATACCTTTGTAAACTATTCTAACACCGGACATTATTATTGTGAATGATACTGTAAATTCCTGAGAAATAATTGTCCTTTTCCTATGTGGTTTGTTTTGTTCAGTTTGTATCTTCATTCTCCATTATTTTGCTACAAAAATTATTATAACTATCTTCTTGAAGATCTAAATGGAATTCAAATTCTAATATGGTATCAGAGGCTTCTCAGGAAGGGTTCATGCTTGTTTCTCCCCATAGAACATCAGAAGAAGCTGGGTTTCCATAGAAGTCCCCTATGAAAATTTGTTAGCTCTGGATTTATTCAGAGCAGTGGAGAGGGCATGACAGACCTTGAAAACATGTTCATGCCAGGAGTAAAAGAACAATTCTAACAGTTCATATGTTTTAGTGTGTTATTACAGTGAAATTGACAGGTGCTACGTATCTTGTGAGAAGTATTTGCAGTCTTCCAATCAGAGCAATTATGAGTTCTCAAACTCCTGAACCATGGATCCTCACAACTTCCAATTATCTTGATTGTAGGATTGATATGCAGATGTCCTTGCGCAAGCATGGCTACCACAGGATCATACATGGATGGGAGGCTGAGCCTCATCAGCTGATAGACCGAAACAAGTTTCTAAACTGTTGTGATGAAGTATTCATGTAATTAGGTACTTATATTTCGATAGATCTCCTCTTCCATCTAGAAGGATTGAGGACTCCGAGAGAATCTTGGGAGAAGCTTGATATCTTGTTTAACAAACAAGATGAGCTTCAGGGACACATTCTGGAGAATGACTTGGTATATTTACATCCCGAAATTTTCGAGACTATTAAGCAATTCTTATCTAAATTCAAGTCTCTAGTGCTCCAATGTAGACAATGCATAATAGAGAGAAAGGATGATCAAAATGTCCTTTCCATACTCAGCAAACTAGGCCCTAAGTATTATGTATATGTCTCTATGTTTCATTCCAAGCGGAAAAGCTTTCCTGATTGGAAACTTCCTTCATTAGATTCTTTTCCTGAGTCCTTAATCAAGGAACAAGACAAATTGATTCGAATGGGAGTCATCCAGACCTCCAAAGATCAAGCTCTCTTGGTTATTGACTCTTCCAAAGCACAAGCAAAGGGGAAATCAAAGAAGAAGGATCCAAAGGAAGCTGATTCGAAGCCTAAGCAAAATTAGCAAAATTCCGAAGGGGCCTTCATCTCTAAGAAGAAGAAATTTGAGAAGATACTATGTCCCTACTATGAAAAAGGGTACCATCTTGAAGAACATTGTATGAGGAAGCAACTTGATGAGATGAATTCTCTTCTCAAGTAGCATAACATTGCTTCCCCACAGAGAGCAAAGAATTCAGATAATGGACATGAAATATGTCATGATTTGAAAGCAGGACTACCTCGGTCTACAACCTATTTCATTGATTCTGGAGTCTCCAATCACATGGTGGCCTCTAAGGATCTCTTTTCCTCTCTCAACATCGATGAAGGGTCCACTGTTCACATGGGATATGATTCCCAAATTCCAATAGTAGGAAGAGGCACCATCAGAGTGAAGCATGGTGTGTTCAGAGATTTCCTATATGTTACCTCCCTTGCAACTAACATGTTGTCTGTATACCAGATGACCCACACCGTCTCACCAAAGCAAGTGGTGTTTGGACATGACTCAGTGGAGATCACAAAAATTCCAAGTGGGGAGCTTGTAGCGAAAGGAATTGCTGATCATGCCTCCAAGGCATATATTTTCTCTCACTTCATGCCATACATAGTTTCAGCATCACCTCAGCTTTCATTCGAAGCTGATGAAGGTATAAACATTCCTTCCCTTCCTATTGCTGTTCTAGTTTCAAATCTTGACATTTCAGATTCAGATTCAGAAGAGGATTCATCCCAGTATGATCCAGATATTGATCTTACAACTCAAAGCGATATAGATCTAGATCCAGGGTCTACCTCATTCCAGCAGCCTAAATGGGCTAAGAAGCTCATAGAAGCAGCTGGATATGGTGCTAGGGATCCATATGACAAAAGAAGAATGAGGTCCCAATATCAGAAGGAGAGTGTAGAACTATCTCACACATATCCTCTTCTTGCGGAGAGGTGTTTTATGGTGCTTGGTTCAGATCCTCAATACTTCAAGGTGGATTTCCATGATTCTAGATGGCAGGAAGCCATGGATGAGGAGTTTGATTCGCTACATGACAACCAGACATGGGAACTTGTCCCCTTACCTTCTAGAAGGAAGCCAATTCAGTGCAAATGGATCTGCAAAACCAAAATAGCTGCTGATGGGACCACAACCAAGTACAAGGCTTGGTTAGTGGGAAAGGGGTATTCTAAGGTCCAAGGCTTGGAATACAATGAGACACTCACTCCAACAGCTAGAATGGACTCCATCAAGCTGGTATTGGCCATTGTTGCTTCCAAGAGATGGGAAGTACATCACATGGATGTGAAGAGTGCCTTCCTCCATGGTGATTTGGAGGAGGAAATATATATGAAACAACCTAAGGGGTTTATTGATGATCCTTCCTTAGTCTGTAGACTGAGAAAATCATTGTATGGACTTAAACAATCCCCGAGGGCATGGTACTCCAAGATGGATGCCTTCCTCATCTCTGAGAAGTTTGAAAGGTGCAAATCCGATTGCAATGTATACATGAAGAAGAAGGAGTGGTTCTTTCTTATAGTTGTATTATATGTGGATGACCTGCTCATTACTAGAGGCTCTGCTACTGGATTGAGTAGCATCAAGTCTGCTCTTAATAAAGCATTCGCTATGACTGACTTAGGACTATTAATACAGTTCATTGGTCTCGAAGTAAGTCAAAAGTCTTCAGGAATCATGATATCACAGTCTAAGTATTCATCAGAATTGCTTAAGAGGTTCCACATGGAGGATTGTAAGGCATCCCCATGCCCTTTTCTATCAGGCATCAGGCTTGAAGAAGGTGGTTCCACACCTTTGGTGGACAACAATCTCTACAAACAGCTCATTGGAAGCCTTATCTATCTCACTCATTTGAGACTAGACATATCCTATGCTATGAGTGTTGCTGCCAAATATATGTAGGAGCCACATGAGCTGCACTGGAAGGCAACAAAGAGGATCTTTCACTATGTGCAAGGTACTATTGATTATGGGATCCACTATGCTGCTGGAGCACAGCTAGATCTCATAGGATTTACAGACTCAGACTGGGCATGAGATGGAAATGATAGGAAATCCACCTTGGATTTTATATTCATGATTGGATCTGGGCCAATTTGTTGGTCCAGCAAGAAGCAAGCAACCCTTGCACTTTCTTCAACAGAAGTGGAGTATTGGGGAGCTATGAATGCAACTATTGAGGTAGTTTAGATGCATGACATCTTGACAGAGTTTTGGATTCAGACTTCACCTACAATAGATATTTATTGTGACAACCAGAGTACAATCAAGATCTCAAGTGATCCTGTTCAGAAGCAGAGGACAAAGCACATAAAGGTTCACATGCACTACATTCGGGAACTGGTGCATGACAGAACCATCACACTGCACTATTGTCTGACATAGGATCAGATTGCAGATATTTTTACCAAGTCTTATACCGAAAAGATATTTACCTTTCTCAGGTCTCTTTTGGGCATTAAGGCTTGATTCTCAGTTCCTATTTTAATGGGGGTTTTCCCAATAGGTTTTCCTACCTCATTTGTATTATATATTTTAGATTGTATATTGGGTGACCTATGGCCTTATTACCATGGCCCATAGTTGTCCAAGTTAGGATTCANTTAATCCTCCCTTGTTCATACTTTCTATTAGATTAATTAGCCTAACTTAGGAACCTTAATTAATTAATTGGGTCCACTAGTATCATTGGGTCCACTTGGCCTAATGAGGACACATATACCAGTCACTGGAGTGTGGGGAACACTGCTATAGGTTAATTTCCACTTATTGCATGTGCATGCATAATTTTGGGTGCCTCCTAGACCAATCCCTACATTTTAGGAGCCACTGGGAGTCCTAGCACCAACCTACTTCAGTCAGTTGGTGTTAGTCTTAGTTAGCCTCTAGTTACATTCAGTTACTTAAAAAACCGTTAAGCTAGTGCCACCAATGCATGGATAATGCATGGTTGCATGGGGAGGAGCACTTTTCCTACCTACCACACTCACTTGCACTGAGTTAACTAATTGTCATTGGTTGTTGGAGTTATTGGTCACCAGGGAGTTGTCTATTTGGACTTCGATATTGATTGGGAGACCTTGAGTTAGAGATTCATTTAGATATAATCATATCCACTTGGTGGATTTGAATTCATATCCCATGCATTTGAATTCTACCTATGTAAACTATTGTAACACCGAATATTATTATTGTGAATGATACTGTAAATTACTGAGAAATACTTGTTTGTTTCTTGTGTGGTTTGTTTTGTTTTGTTTGTATCTTCATTCTCCATTATTTTTCTGCAAACATTATTAGAACTATCTTCTTGAAGATCTAAATGGCATTCAAATTCTAATAAAGACCTGGTAAGCTTCCTGAAGCTTCTTGAACTCAGAAAGGGTAGCCTCATGTTTTCTCTTCATTTCTTGAACTTCACCCCTTTCTTTCATCAAAGTGTCCTTGAATCTCACCATCTTCTCCTTATATTGATCTATAGTTCCTTTCAATTTATCCACATTATAAATATTTGCTTGACCAGCTGCTACACCAATTGAGGCCATCAGTTGTGGATCTTTATCAATACTTTTCATGACTGGTCTTTTCATAACTGTAGTCACCTTAGGTTGGGTGCCTACCCTTAACTTATTTTTGACCCTCCAAACAATCGCTTTCCTTTTAGAGTAAAAAGCAACCTTTTCAGGGATGTTAGTGTTTAGGGTTAATAAATGAAAAGTAAATGTGTATTGTTAAGTTCAATAAAATTATAGATTATAGTAGAAATGTAAATGATTATGTAAATAAGTGAAATAGATAGAAAATAAATTTCCAAGATGTGTTTTTCCAAAGCTGAACTCAGGTCGTACTCTAGCACAATTGGATTGTTTTAAGAAAATGAAATGATTCTTTTATTGGAATGTAAATAGTAGATATGATTCTTTATTTAAATTTAATTAGGATATAGAATTTACTTCAATGTTTCTGAAATTCACTGAATAGCAGTGCTGTGTTTTGTCTGCACTTATTTACTCCAGCCAACCAAATAGAAACATAGGTGTAAAACGAAAATAGTAAATATTATTATTTCCAGTATTAGTATACTGATAACATATAAGATATTATAATTAACAATAGTAAAGTAAACAACTAAATATTTGAGAAAACATGTAAAAAGAAAATAAATAAACAGTTTATAAACAATAAACTACAGACCAGAGTGTGTCTTATCCAGGGTCTAAGGATTCTTTATAATCCTTTAATTTACAATTTTTATTTTTTTATTATTTTTTTTATTTTTTATTTTTGAAAATCAATATTACCCTAGTTTCGAGTATGCTGCATTAAAAACCTAAGCTTTTTCTTAACTAAAAAACTATAAGCAAAACTGTTTAGAATCTTTTCATTTCATACAGAGTTAGCATCATATTTATAACTGTAAGTCAAATAATATTTTATTCTTTTATTTCTCAAAAACAGAGTCAAGAATACTATAAGCAGAAACAAGAATTTCATAAACTGTAGGGTTTACAGTATTTCTTTTAACCCTTAAAAGACGAGTTTTATAATTTAACCATATCTTCTAAACAGTGCTTAAAAATAATTATAATTTATAGAGTAGTAATAAATAAAATGCATATGTAAATAACGAACAAAGTAAACCAAGAATCATTAACCATTTGCAATATAAATCTTAAATCAAGGTAGGCTTATAGCCTGTAGAAACGATGGGTTGAGACCCCATCATACTAAATAATCCAATACACATAAATCTTTTATATTAATAGTAAGTTAAATACATTACTGACAGGGTGAGTAAACCCATTCCAACGTCTTCTTTTTTAAAGTTAAAATGTAAAAGAGAAACTGAAGTGAACGAGACAGAGGTATTTTAAAAACTCTGAGCTTAAAGGAGTTTTTCCTTATAATATTAAACAAATAGCATTACATCATTAAGCCATAAGGCTGAAACTGTTTCACCAAAACCACATATACATCAGAGCTTCAAAATATTTTGCTACCCAGCGAAGTATTGCAAGGGTTTTAAATTAAAATTGGATAATAAACAAATGAAATAAACATCTTAACCAACAGAGAATCCAAAGCCATATTTCCAACCACAGGAACCTTCAACCAACAACCCATTTTGCAAGCAGATAGAACCCACAACGAGACCGGGGCTTACCCGTTTGAAAGCCCACGAAGTTAACCGACACATGAGTGGCATTTCCTTTCAAGTCTAGAGCTGTTGGTGGTAGCCTGCAAGTTTAAATACCAAAAAATATTCAGAACTCTGTTCATAATTTATTAAAACCCTAACTATTGAATAAATTGACAAAAGGAATGAGAGTAGATCAGTAAAAGTGTTTACCTATGAGTAAGAGGTAATTGGAGCCGAGAAGGAATAGTCACCAGCTCGTGTGAACTAAATAGAGAAGCAAGCAAACCCTCATGCCAAGCCTGTGACAGAGGCAGCAAGGATACAACACTCAAGCTCCACGATGCCAAGGAAAAGAACGAACAGACAAGGGTAAAATCCGTTTACAAGCTTCGAGCCAAGTGAAGAAGTTAAAACCACGCACACTGTGTTTTCTCAACTCACAAAAGAAACTGAAAACAAAAATCATGAACCCTTAAACCACTATGAAAAACAATGCAGGCTTCAGTGCCAAGGTTTAAGAAAGAGCAGGCCTCTCATGGCCGTGTTGCAGCTGCAACTTTTTCTCCCAAATTTTTTAAAATTTTGGACCCTCCTTTTGATTTTATCTTGCTTGGGATTGTTTGGATTCCTAAACTCTGTTTTTCCTCTGCTACAATTTTGGATTTTTTGAAGGTGAATTGAGGTCAAATTTTTTCCTTCATTTCAAAAGTTGAATGACCTAAAACTTCATTTTTGTCTAGCCAATGCTTTTGACTGTGGAGTTCTGTTTCTCAAAACTTAACATTTTTTGATTGTTCGATGATTTTTATTATCACTATCCGAAGTCTGTTGATGTGTGAATCATGGCATTAGTCTTCTATATCGTTGCCATTTCAAAGTGCAAATAGAGAACGTGCCGATAGATAGTTCTTATTCTCGCCGATTCTGTGGTTTTATTGCTCAAACCTTTTGCTTTTCAATGATTTTTTTTTCTTTTTGCTATCGGAGGGGTGTTTGAAAATTGATTGGAGGGATAATCCTTTGCATTTCCGACACAGTTGTAACATTGAGCTTTGAGTCACCGATTCGTAGTACTTAGAGCCTTCGATCGCCGACGATTTTGTGAACCACAAGGTCCACAGTCAGTTTGTTATCCATCGTTACGATGATTTATCACACTATCTCTTCGACGTTTAGTTTATTCATCTGTCAATGCATTATTGGTTAGTGGCTCCAATATCTGATACGTGACTACGACGTCATTTAGTGCTTTATATTGCCGACATTACGAAGTTTTCAGCTTTGAAACACCGACACTGCAGAGATGCTTAGTTTTAAGGTTGCCGATCCGTAGTCCTTAGTTGTTCCAATCACTGACATTTTTTATTTGACTATGGAACCCTTAGTTTGTGTCTTCCGTTGTTGTGGCTGCTTAGTGAACTAACTGTCCAATATATAGTCCTTCCTCTCGCCGATGCCGAGGTGTTTATTGAATAGTGGTTCCGATTTCTGATATGGTGGCATTTAGTGCTTTATATCGCCGACACTGTGGAGATGCTTAGTTTTAAAGTTGATAATCCGTAGTCCTTAGAGCCTCCGATCGTCGAAGATTTCAGTTGGTCACGGAACCCATAGTTTTTATGCTACCCGTCGTTGTGGTTTTCTTGTAAACTATCCTGTCAATGCATTATGTGTTTTCCTGTCGATAAGGTCTTCCCGCTGATTTGGTGTACTTTTATCTTATTTAGTGGGCGATGAAGGTCTTTGTTTTTTGATTGATTTAGGGATTTCATGATGAGAACACAGTATAGGGTCTCACATTTGATGATTAGTCTTATTGATAGTGTGGTTCATGTTTTATTGAAAAGTTAGATGATCTTGAATGAAGTCCGGATTAATGATGAGTTTTTCTATTAGGGTTGTGTTTTGAACTGTAGACGGACTTAGAGAATTTTCAGACCCATCTTGCAGGATTTTCTTTTCCTTATCATGCTTTCCTTTCATGCATTAATACCGTGTATACTTTATTTTATAGAATGCATATGGAGGAGGTAAATAGACTGATACGGTTTTTTTGTTATGTTTAGGACAGGGTGATTGCTGCTGCAAAGAAGACATATCTAAAAGACAAAGCAGAAGAGAGTTGGCTGAAGAATGGAACAAGAGAAAGAAAAGGGAGAAGCGGAGATGAGGAAAAGAGAAGAAGAAAGTGAGGGTATAATATCAACAGGATCTAAAAAATACCAACAGATTGTTGAGCAGAATCGATAGCGGCAGAGGCCCAGGCATGGGAAAAGTTCATCAATGACCAAGCGGGCCCCTCTTCATGACGTTTTCTAATATTTTTGTTTTAAATGTAATATATTCTATAAAATTAGGAGCACTCACTACAAGACAAATTTTTGGGATTGAAACGTTGGGGAAGCCCAAAGGTCATTTGGGGGCATCCCAAAGGTTTTAGTTTTTGTATAAATATAGGAGAGTTCGATGTAGAATGGACTTTTTCCCAGATAGATTTGTGAGAAGTATGTTGTAAGAAGAACTATTTCCTTTTGCAATAAAGAATTAAAAGTTTCCTGCTGGAGAAAGCTTGGTGGAATGTTTCAAATGCTATGCTATGGATCAGTTGAATGTGAACTATTTCATTTTCAGCTTATGTCCATCAAATGTGAGATCATTCTAACTCATTGAATCTATGTTCATGTTATGAATGCACTAAGTTTATTCTATGAAATTTCCACTATGAGTAATGAAGGTTTTCATAAACAATAAGCTATCTTGTTGTTCATATATCTATTAATGTTCATGTGTTCTGAAATAAGTAACAACTATCTATGATTTTTCTTAATGCATGCGCAGAAATACATAACTCATTGATAACTGATAATTTTTCTCCCTAGGGATAGGCTAGATATTTAGTTTTATTTTCTTGTTATGTGTGATTTAGATGCGAGAGAGTTAAGATGAGAGGTAAGAACCTGTGCATCACATTGTGACGCTCCTCGTTATCTCTAGAAATCTGCATTTTGAGATAGGCACTTGCACATCATACTTAAATTCAAAAAAAATAAAAATACACACGGTGGACCGGGCCGTAACTGGTAAAACCTTTATTTTGTTACTTGACCTACGGTAGTCAGACCATAAACCGGACGGATTCCCCATACCAAACAATAACGGGCTAGTTGGGAACGTTTATTGGGGAGAATCCCTAACTGTTGTTACCTGTGATTTTTCAGGCTTCAACAATTTTTGGTGCTAGAAGGCAGGCAGCTAGTGCATGGCTGGCTGAGGAAACCCATTTTCACGAAATTATTCCACCGGTGACAGTTCTGAAAGAAATTTGTTTCACAATCCAACCCCTGAAGAGAAGGGTAAAGAGCATCTGTATTCTGTAGATAATGAAGTAGTTGATGATTTGAGAAGAATTACTAGGGAATATGTGAAGAAGCTTGGAGGATTACCGATTATACTTGTCTTAACCAGAAGAGAATATCAGAAAAGGGATCGCCCTAAATTAGAAGACGCAATGTTGGTAGAATATTTTGAAGAACCGGTAGAAGCAGCCTTATAGGAAGTTATCCAACCTCTAAATCCATTGGACCCAGATACACCTTACTGTTCACTTGTTCATACCCATATTCAGTCACCACCTCATTCTCCACTCAAAATCATGGCTAATGTAAATGCAAATCAACCACCAAACCCACCAAATCCACCACCTGCTTGGGGGGCTAAGTCACCATTAAACCTGACACCTCCCTTGCATTATTTGCCTCAAGCTTTTGATAAAATGTTGCCTAAGTTTGACCCAAGTGAAAAAATTCTGGTAGATGATCATTTGCAATGTTTTTACTTGCCTATAGAAGGACTACAGGCTGGGGAGCATGAAGATGTGTTCTGTAGATTGTTTCCACACACCCTGAAAGGAGCAGTAGCCTCATGGTATTTTGATCTTCCCGCAAAGTCAATCACAGACTGGAACACATTTGAGAGAATATTTAGAAGTAAATATGTTGTCCAAAAAAATCATGTAGCTTTAATGAAAGGGTTATGCGCTTTAAAGAAAGAAAGAAAGGAAAAAGTGCATAATTTCACTCAAAGATTTGCTGCTTATCTAAAAAAAAATTCTGCAACTGATAAACCATCTGATAACGTTCTGATTGAATACTATACTTCATCTCTAGGGCTTGACTTGGCCATGTTTTCCAAGATGTCAGTCAAACCTACATTATCAGAAACTTATGAAGAAGCTGAGAGGGTAGAGGCTGAGAAGGATAGCATAGAAAATTATCCTGTGCAGTTGGAAGAAAAAACTTTTGGTAAGAAACCTTTATTTTTTACTAAGCCTAAGGATGAATGGTCACAGGATTTTGAAGGGATGGTGAAGATGATGCAGAAGCTATCCAATAGAGTAATAGATTTGGAAAAAGAAAAGGAAGCTAATAAATCATATAAGCCTTACTATAAAAGGAGGGAGGACAACACTCAATCTAAGCCACCTCCACATAGTCCTGCATCAATGAATTTAACTGAGGTAGGCATGGATAATTTTTGCACTTTTCATCAGTAGCCTCATTCTTAGAAGAATTTCCCTCAATGGATAAATTCTATGATGTTGGTAATGAATCATTTATTGGACTCCAAATTAACAGAAACTGATGAGGAGGAAGAAATGGACAATCAATCCACAGAAAAACATGAGGATGATACTTTGGTTTTATGGGACTGTGTCTCATGTTTGATACAGAAGAGGAAGGTTCTCTGAAACAAGAAGAAACATCAGAAACCAATGTGACAACCAGAAGTCAGAGGTTGTTAAAAGAAGACAATTCCATACTTCCGAAGATCAAGAAACTTCAAAAAAATATGAAGAAGGTACAGAAGAACACTACAACTGATAAAATACCTAAATTTACCATTACAAGTCAAGATCCTAAGAGAATTAACATTCATGTGAAGCCTATTGAAGACCAGGTTGATAATGTTAAGAAGAATCTCAAAACACCTGAGATGGGGTATGATATTATGGAAGATATTAAAAAGGATAAGGAAAATATCTCATTATTTGAAATGTGTAATGTACCTCAGTAGAAAGAAAAAATGTTAAAAGAACTTGAAGTACCAGAAGAAGAGCTTCCCACTAACAACCAACCTGTAGAAGAAATTGGTGAAGCAAGTGTGGGAGGTAAGTCTAAGTTTAGAACCCCACCATTTCTCTTAAATTTTGAGATTTTCAGCTATAATGTGCACAACTGATTAGTAGAATCAGGGGCATCAATCAATGTTATGCCACTTTAGGTCTGCAAGAAGATCAATGGACAACCTAAACCATCTACCTGGTAGGTTATTCAATTAGACAAGACAGCTATGAAAGTAATTGGGGAAATGGAAAATGTTCTGAATCGCTTATCTTCAAATGAAAAGGTATGTCAGTACATCGATATTGTAGTAGCAAAAATACCTGATGCTTATGGACTTGTTTTGAGTCGATATTGGTCAGCAATGCTGGATGGATATTTTGCCTCAGATTGGTCGCATCTGTGGTTGCCTCATAAGGGAAGTCCCAATCAGATAAAAATATTAAGAGAACCTCAAATGAAGCGCAATGTTACTCAGCTGGAGGAAAAAAATGAACCAGTAAATTCTGTGTTGGGAAATTAATTCATCGAACTAGAACCGGGAAATTACCAAGCGGAAGAATCCAGCGGTACACCATACACCCAGCCTGATCTCCTTCGATTTTCACAGGCTGATGAGATTGATTGTAAAATAGTAGACTTAGTTTCAGATGCAACTTGTAGTGTAAATACAGTAGAAGTAGATAGTTTTTGGACACTTTTTTTTGATGGATCTAAAAAATTGAAGGATCGGGAGCTGGTTATGTCCTGGTTGATCCAAAGAAAAATAAACATTTTCTTTCATGTAGATTAGAGTTCGAATGTACCAATAATACAGCCGAATATGAAGCACTAGTTCATGGAATAAGAAAATCAATTGAACTAAAAGTAAAAAATATGAAAGTGTATGGGGATTCTGAAATAGTTGTAAAGCAAATTTGAAATCAGATACATTGCATTTCACCTCATTTAAAAGCCTACTAGAATGAAGTGTGGGATTTGCTGACAAATTTTTATGCATTTAATATTGTATCCATTCCTAGACTAAAGAATGCAGCAGTTGACTTTTTAGCTACCTCAGCTGCAAGGATTGTACCTTCAAATAACAAATGCTCTATTGAATTACTTTTCAGGCGTTCGGTTCCAGACATGATCATCAATCTACAAGTTTTTGATGATGATCCAAAAATTTTGGAATGTTTGATGAATGATGAGACTTTCAAAGGAGCAATAATCGATGATAAAGAACACCAAGCTGAATTAAAATTCGACAACTTTAATCCTAAAGGATTCATGACCTTAGAACGAATGTTTGATTTATACAACAAATTCAGAAGGCCAGCAAATGGCAAGACTCATAGCTCGTCCTTACAATTCGAGCTGATAAATTTGGGAACTGAAGTTGAACCCAGATATGTAAATATGGGAAAGCGTTGTTCTCCGGGTGAAATAAATAAGTTCATTAGTTTGTTCAAACAGTACAAAGATGTGTTTTCTTGGACATATGAAGAGCTTAAAACATATGACATAAAGATTATACAACATGTCATCCCTATTAGAGCTAGAGTCAAGCCTTATCAACAACCTTTGAGGAAGATGCATCCAAAAATGGAACATTTAATCCAGAATGAAGTGAAAAATTGTTGGATGCTAAAATTATATTCAAATTCAGACATTCAGAATGGGTTTTGAATTTAGTGCCAGTAAGAAAAAAAATCGAAGAAATCGGGCTTTGTGTAGATTTCAGAAACCTTAATCGTGCTTCGGATAAAGATAACTATCCAATTCCACCCATGGAACAAATATTGCAGATGGTTTCAAGTTCTGAATTATTTTCATTATTAGATGGATTCTTTGGCTATAATCAAGTATTAGTAGCTGAAGAGGATAGACTTAAAACTACATTCAGAACAAAGTGGGGAACTTTTGCTTACAGAACAATGCCCTTTCGACTCAGCAATGCTGGAGCTAATTTCCAAAGGGCCATGGATATAGATTTCTGTGGTCTGATTGGTCGTAGTGTTGTGGTATATCTCGATGATGTCATGATATTTTCAAAGAAGAGAGAAGAACATGCATTCCATCTAAAACAAATTTTTGAGCGTTGTAGAAAATATGGTATCTCACTGAATCCTAAGAAATGTGTGTTTGCGGTTTTAGAAGGAAAGCTACTGGGTCATGTTGTTTCTAAAAAAGGGATCTCCACAGACCCATAAAGGATTAAGGCCATAGAACAGATTCCTTTATCCCATAACAAAAAAGGTATGCAAGCATTCATGGGGACAATTAATTTTGTGCGAAGGTTTGTACCAGATTTTTCTCAAATTGTCAAACCTTTTCAACAAATGGTGAAACAAAGTGTACAATTCAAATGGATTGATGTGGAAAAAAATGCATTCAGTAATATTAAGACATCTATTGCTCATGCACCATCTCTCAAAGGTCCAAATTTCGAAAAAGATTTTATTTTGTACACTTTCGCATTCAATGATTCATTGGTAGCGGTTCTTACACAAAAGGAAGATGGGGAAGATGTACCCCATATCATTTATGAGCACTGGTCTGCAGGGAGATGAATTGAATTACCCAGCGATTGATAAACAAGCTTATGCATTTTTTAAAATAGTAAAACAATTCAGGCCATACATACTTAAGAACCAGACTAAGGTAATAGTTCCACACCCAGCTGTAAGATCTCTTTTTGTACAAAAAGAATTAGGAGAAAGAATAGGCAACTGGGTAACAGATTTACAAGAATATGACCTTGAATTCAAACCAACATCCATAGTTAAAGGGAAAAGACTGTGCAAACTAATGGCTAAAGGTAAAGATAATGAAGAAAACAATTGGGACAATGAAGCTGAGTTACATATGGTGGATGTATGTCCTCTATTCACAGCTCTAGATTCCTGGTACCGAGACCTTGTTCATTACCTTCAGCAAGGATATTTGCCAGAACATTGGAATTCCAAACAACGAAGAGCATTACGCCTTAAATCAGCTTCATATCAGATCATTGATGGAGTATTATTCAGAAAGAATTATAATGGAGTTCTTCTCAGGTGCTTAGAGCAAGAAGATGCAAATAAGGTCATAAAAAAATTACATGATGGGCCTACTGGAGGTCATTTTTCTGGAGATACAACAGCCCACAAGATTCTCAGATCTGGATACTATTGGCCACACTGTTCAAGGATGCGCATGCCCATGTCAGAAAATGTGATGTCTTCCAGAGGTGTGTTGGAAGACAAGCCAAAGAAGAAGGACCATTGAAGCCTATGATGATAACAGAACCATTCAAGCAATGGGGAATTGATATCATTGGAGAGATAAAACCAAATTCTTCCTTGCAGCACAAATACATTTTGACGGCAACTGACTAGATGGGTCGAGGCCATTCCGTTACGCAAAGTGAATGAAGATGCAGTCATGGATTTTTTACAAGATCACATCATGACCAGGTTTGGGGTTCCAATTTCCTTGGTTTTTGATAATGCTACTTAATTTTCTTCTATTAGATTAACTGCTTTTGCTAATGAAAGAGGAATTAAGTTGCATTATTCTACAAACTATTACCCACAAGAAGATGGTTTGGCAGAATCTACAAATAAGAATTTGATTAGAATTCTAAGGAAAACCCTGATAGAAAATTAGAGAAGTTGACACTTAGCGTTAGGTAATGCTCTTTGGGCTGATAGAGTCACACCGAATAATTCCTTAGGTGTGTCACCATAAACCCTTGTTTATGGAAAATAAGCTATTCTTCCTCCCAACATTATGTTACCTTCTTCCATATTGGCTCAGGAGTCTAGAGGTACCGATAATGAAATCCTACAGATTAGAATCTATAATCTTTTGAAGTTGGAAGAGTCTAGTTCCAAAGGCAGAGAACGATTTAAGCATCAACAAGAAGTAGTGAAACGTTGGTTTGATAAGCATAAAGCTAGAAACAAGGAATTCGAAGTGGGAGATCTAGTTCTTAAGTGGGATCATCCGCATGATGAAAAGGGGAAGCACACTAAGTTTCAACAGTTATGGGTAGGCCCTTTTCTAATTGCAGCCAAGCTTGGCCCCTCAACTTACAAGTTGCAAGATCTACAGGGGTGGGAAGAGAACTTACCAGTTAATGGTTTAGTTCTCAAACCTTATTTTTCTTGATTTTTATTTCTTGGTTGTCCTGTACATAAATAAACTGATTGCTTTGTTTTTTTTTGATTTGCTTATTTTTGTTTATTTTAGTTAGGGTTTGATTGATTTTAATACAGAAGCAAAATTTTGGTTGCATGGAGTTCATCAAAATTTTGGATTAACTAAAATCCTTTATTATAAGACTATGCACTATTGATTTATTTGAAAGAACTTCTTCTAGTTCAGCAGTTTTCCTAAATGGCTATGAACACATTGAAGTCCTACTTAATCCTTGTAAAATAACCCGGATCAAAAGGTCTGGAATACTATTTCGAGGCTCCATCCATCTCACATTTAAAATGTCTTAGGGGGTGATAGCAAAGACCCATGGAGAGGAAGCATGGTAAACAGTATATTATATTTAAAAGATCCCATGCCAAGAATTGAAAGCCAAAAGGAAATATAGAGTAAACAAACTCCTAAGAAATCAATATGTATCAAAACAAAGTACTAAACCATATTAGTACAAGATTTCCAAAGTTCTTCTCTGTCCATGTGCTGAAAATTAAATACATCTCTCACACAAAAGGACACTATGGATAGAGGAGCCTGAATAAAAAAAAAATTCAGAAAGAAGGCATGTAGGAGGACTCAGAAAGGACAAAAAGTCCAAAAGCACAAAAGTGCAAAATGGCATGGGAATGAGGAACAAACGAATATTTTTTTTTACCATATGTTACAATCTCGTGGTGTCCAAGATGGGAGCTACCCAAAGACAAAGGTAAAAAAATGAATTTCATATTCCTAGCCTCAAAAGAGTTATCTATACTTTTAAATCTTGGTTCCCATTATCCCTAAATTGGACTATCATCAATGGTTAAAGTAAATACATCCCTCATTTGAGAAATCTAGACATCTAGAAGAATTTAGCATGTTGGTATTTATTGTCAAAATAGTCTGTTTCTCAAAGAAGAAGTTGTCTAGAGATCTGTGTTCACGAGGCAGTCGCCAATTGTTGCAGCTGCAACCTTTTTTCCCAAATTTTTTAAAATTTTGGACCCTCCTTTTGATTTTATCTTGCCTGGGATTGTTTGGATTCCTGAACTCTGTTTTTCCTCTGCTACAATTTTGGATTTTTTGAAGGTGAATTGAGGTCAACTGTTTTCCTTCATTTCGGAAGTTGAATGAATGGTCTAGCCAATGCTTTTGACTGTGGAGTTTTGTTTCTCAGCACTTAACATTTTTTTATTGTTCGATGATTTTTCTTATCGCTATCAGAAGTATGTTGATGTGTGAATCGGGGCATTAGTCTTCTATATCGCCACCATTTCAGAGTGCAAATAGAGAACATGCCGATAGATAGTTCTTATTCTCGCCGGTTCTGTGGTTTTATTGTTCAAACCTTTTGTTTTTCAATGATTTTGTTTTCTTTTCACTATCGGAGCGGTGTTTGACAATTGATCAGAGGGATAGTCCTTTGCGTTGCTGACACGGTAGTAGAATTGAGATTTGATTCACCAATCCATAGTACTTAGAGCCTCCGATTGCCGATGGTTTTGTGAACTGCGAGGTCCGCAGTCAGTTTGTTATCCGTTGTTGCAACGATTGATCACACTATCTCTCCGATGTTTAGTTTGTTCATCTATCGACGCATTATTGGTTAGTGGCTCCGATATCTGATATGTGACTACGGCAGTGTTTAGTGCTTTATATCGCATACATTATGAAGTTTTCAGTTTTGAAACACCGACACTGCGGAGATGCTTAGTTTTAAGGTCGTCGATCTGTAGTCCTTAGTTGTTTCGATCATCGATAGTTTTTATTTGATCATGGAACCCTTAGTCGGTGTGTCTTCCGCCATTGCGGCTGCTTAGTGAACTAACCATCCGACATATAGTCCTTCCTCTTGCTGATGCTGAGGTGTTTATTGAATAGTGGTTTTGATTTTTTATACGACGACGTTTAGTGCTTTATATCGCCGACATTGCGGAGATGCTTAGTTTTAAAGTCGCTGATCCGTAGTCCTTAGAGCCTCCGATCGTCGAAGATTTCAGTTGGTCACGGAACCCATAGTTTTTCTGCTACCCGCCGTTGCGGTTTTCTTGTAAACTATCCTGCCAGTGCATTATGTGTTTTCCTGCCGATTTGGTGTGCTTTTACCCTATTTCATGGGCGATGGAGGTCTTTGTTTTTTGATCGATTTGGGGATTTCATGATGAGAACACAGTACAGGGTCTCACATTTGATGATTAGTCTTATTGATAGTGTGGTTCATGTTTTATTGAAAAGTTAGATGATCTTGAATGCAGTCCGGATTAATGATGAGTTTTTCTATTAGGGTTGTGTTTTGAACTGCAGACGAACTTAGAGGATTTTTAGACCCAACTTGTAGGATTTTCTTTGCCTTATCATGCTTTCCTTTCATGCATTAATACTGTGTATACTTTATTTTATAGAATGCATATGGAGGAGGTAAATAGACTGATACAGTTTTTTGTTATGTTTAGGACAGGGTGATTGCTGCTGCAAAGAAGACATATCTAAAAGACAAAGCAGAAGAGAGTTGGCTGAAGAATGGAATAGGAGAAAGAAAAGGAAGAAGGAGAGATGAAGAAAAGAGAAGAAGAAAGTGAGGGTCTAAGATCCATAGGATCTAAAAAATACCAACGGATTATTGAGCAGAATCGATAGTGGCAAAGGCCCGAGCATGGGAAAAGTTCATTAATGACCAAGCGGGCCCCTCTTCTTGACGTGTTCTAGTATTTTTGTTTTAAATGTAATATATTCTATAAAATTAGGGGCACTCAACACAAGACAAATTTTTGGGATTGAAATGTTGGGGAAGCCCAAAGGTCATTTGGGGGCAGCCCAAAGGTTTTAGTTTTTGTATAAATATAGGAGAGTTCGATGTAGAATGGACTTTTTCCCAGATAGATTTGTGAGAATTATGTTGTAAGAAGAACTATTTCCCTTTGCAATAAAGAATTACAAGTTTCCTGCTGGAGAAAGTTTGGTGGAATGTTTCAAATGTTGTGCTATGGATCAGTTGAATGTGAACTATTTCATTTTCAACTTATGTCCATTAACTGTGAGATCGTTCTAACTCATTGAATCTATGTTCATGTTATGAATGCACTCTAGTTTATTCTGTGAAATTTCCACTATGAGTAATGAAGGTTTTCATAAACAATAAGCTATCTTGTTGTTCATATATCTATTAATGTTCATGTGTTCTGAAATAAGTAACAGCTATCTGTGATTTTTCTTAATGCATCCGCAGAAATACATTACTCAATAATAACTGATAATTTTTCTCCGTAGGAATAAGTTAGATAGTTTTAGTTTCTTGTTGCGTGTGATTTAGATGCGAGAGAGTTAAGATGAGAGGTAAGAACCTGCGCATCACATTGTGATGCTCCTCGTTATCTCTATCAATATGCATTTTTAGATAGGCACTTTCACATCATACTTAAATTCAAAAAACTAAAAATACACACGGTGGACCGGGCCGTAACCAGTAAAACCTTTATTTTGTTACTTGAGCTACAGTAGACGGACCGTAAACCGGACAGATTCCCCATAGCAAACAATAACGGTCTAGTTGGGAACGTTTATTGGGGAGAATCCCTAACTGTTGTTACCTGTGATTTTCTAGGCTTCAACAAGCCGCAAGGAGTCTCATAGCGCAGCCTGTAGGAAGACAACCCTCGAAACAAAAATGCCAAGGAGTAGGGTTTCAGTTTTCATTATAAGTCAACCAATGCATGGAGGAGGATGGACCACTTGCCCTTCCAAAAATTTAACCAAGCATGGGTCGATTCCTAATGTCAACGTTGCACATCCGATGATGAAGTATATCATTGCCAATAATGAACATAATGCAATCAACTATATTATAAAGACTTATATCATAGCCAATAATGAAATCTATGCCATCAATCTTTTAACTAGTTCTTATGATTACATAATGTCAACCATGCTATGGTTCAAATCATGTTTTGGAACTAGTATTGTTTTTATATAAGCAACAAAAACTTATAATATATAATGCCAATAGTGTCGACTACAACATAGTAGTTACTAGGTAGTAAAACTACCTTAGGATACAAGTAGTATTGTTTGTTGTAACATTATAAATCAATATAGTATTGTAATATTATGATAACACTTGTATCATGATTATAATCTAGAGATCAAGAATACTTCTTGTCTACTAGCGATGTAAGATGATAATCATCATTGCAACAAATCAAATATGTTGGTATTGTTACATGACTAGTAAAGGATAGTTAGAGTATTAATATCATAAAATTATGATTTATTTCATAAATTGAAGAGCTCTAAACTTCTCAACTGAAAGAATTGATGCTGATAAAGGAATTATTCTTCCAGAAGAGTGAAGGTCATCCTTTGGAAAGAGTTTCTCTTAAGTAACTAATCCTTCATTGTAAACTTTACCTTTGAAAAACATAGAATTATGTTCATACATAAAGAGCAGTGCACTTCAGGTTTAAACATGACAATAGCAATAATATCATGATACAGTAGAAGTAATTTTCTGACAAGATCATGAGCTCTATGCTAACTGTAAGAATCTATAATAGACTAGGTACTATAAACTTTATGACAGAAAGAAACCTTGGAAGAATTCATTCTTGTAAATAACATTAATTATGTTAAGGTTAAAAGTCATAATGGCTTAAATATAAATACTGTCATAGATCCAAAACAACGAAGGAATTTACTTTACCTCATCGGAGTCTTGCATCATATTAATCAATTTATATACTAGCATCTTATCATGCTAAAGAAATACTTCTCGATATAATTCAAAATAAACTCCTACTTGATCATACGCTTACCTGCTGAACTTGTAAGAACCAGCAGTCCATTTGAGTTATCAGAATGCTAAGTAAGCCCCAAATTCAAACATGGTTTCTCACCTACTTGACAAAATTAAAACATTAGTACAACTAGAAGCAATTAAATGCAAGTCCTCTTCTATGACTTATAAAAATTAAAGTTGTATTAGTGTTTTTGTATTTGAAACTAATCCTTAAAAATTTGTTAAACTGTTTCATTTTCTGCTAACCGCTAGTAGTTACTAAACTGCGATCTAAGACATTTTATGTCACTTTAAAATTTGTTAATTTTTATGAAATTTTGGGTTATTACATGTGGTATCAGAGCACCAGGTTCAAACACTAGGCCTTGATGAAGCTCAACTTGCTTATATGGAACAGTAAATTTAATCATTTTGCTGCTGTTGTTTTCTTTGAATGATATAAACAGAGAAATTTGTTTCTGAGTTTAACGACAGGAATGGAAAGATTGGAGGAATATGCGAAAGAGGAATCTCCTTATACTGAACAAGATAATCTACAAAGGAAACCTATATAAGAAGACATAACCACTAATTCTTCAGGACTTTTACAAATAGTAAAAGAATTAAAATCTAAAATGGAATTTGTTAAGAAAGAAAATGAGAGGATTCTGAGAGCTCAGGAAGAGTTGAATCAGATCTTAATAGAAATATTTCATACTAAGGGAAAGGGTAAAAGAGATGATTTGGAAGATATAAGTTATCAACATAAGTATAAAAAGACTAAACAGATTAAAAATGAAAGCAGCTCATCTTCTGAAGTATTTGGTGATCAACATAACTCTTATTATACTAGTGACAGTAGTGAGGATAATCACCATACTAGGAAAAGAAAATATAAACCTTATGAAGAAATCTCCGGGGAGTTTAAGAAGATCAAGCCGCCAAAATTTAATGGAGAAACTGAAAAGGGGGAGTAAGCGAAATCCTGGTTATCCAAGATGAATAAGTACTTCTAAATTTATAACTATTCTAACCAATTAAAGGCTAGGATGACTATTTATAATCTTACAGGGAAAGATGATATATTGTGGCAAGATTTAAAGAGAGTGAAAGGTATAAGAGAGAAGAACATAAACTAGAGTACATTCAAGAAATACTTCAAAAATAATTTTTTATCTAAACAGTACTATGAAGAAAGGGCTAAAGAATTCTATGAGCTAAAACTAGGTACAATGAATATGAAAGAATTGAACAGTAAGTTTCTAAGTCTGCTCAGGTATGTGCCATACATTATGGATGAGAAACTGAAGGTACAATGGTTTCTCAGTTGTTTACCTTATCACATAAAGGATAGGATTGAGTATGACAATCCAAAAACCATGGAAGAAGCCATGAGAAAAGCGAATTTTTGTTATGAACAGAATCACAAAAAGGAGAGTATGGCCAACTGGAAGGACAAAAGGAATAATAATTTTGATCAAAATAATAAAGAGTTTGTGCCTAATCAGAATTCTAAAAATAATAACACGAAAAAATTTTCTAATAAGAATTTCCAGGGGAATAAGAATAATTCACAGAACAATCAGAACAATCAAAAGAATAAAGAGTCTGGTAACAATCACAGTAATTACACAAAGAACTTTGAACAAAAAGAACCCATAAAGTGTTGGGAATGCAATGGTCCACATTATGCCTCAGTCTGTCCCAATCGAAAAAAGACTGTTAGCAATATCCACACAATATAGGAGGAGATGACTGTTGGTGATTTAGCGAGGACTATGCCCAGGATCAATGCAGCTTTGGAGAATCGACAAGCAGACTATCAAACTTCCATGGTGGAAGTAGAAGGTAAGATAAATCAAACACCCATATCTATTTTAATTGATCCAGAAGCTAGTTTAAGCTATATTTCTCCTAACTTGGTAAAAAAGTGTAAACTCCCAGTTGAAAAGTTTGCAAGTTCTTGGTTAGTTCAGTTAGCTACTAATGCAAAGAGAAAGGTAATTAACTTTGTAAAGAATTGTGCAGTAACTATGGATAAATTTGAAACTTTTGTTAAGCTCAATGTACTACCTTTAGGTTGATACGACATATTAATTGGTATGTATTGGTTAGAGCAGCATAGGGTGGTCTTGAATTGCTTTGATAAAACCTTTACTTGTATAAATAATGATGGAAAATTAATAAGCATAAAGGGAATCCCTAGGAAAACAATCGTAAGGAAAATTTATTCTCTATAGCTTAAGAGAGCTATTAGGAAAGGTTGTAAGGCTTATGCAGTAACAGTAACCAATGAAGAAAATATATACAACATAGATAAATTAAAATTGGAGGATATACCAGTTCTAAAGGAGTATGCAGATGTATTTCCGAAAGAAATTCCGGGACTGCCTTCAAAGAGGGAATTATATTTTACCATTGAGCTGGTACCTGGTGCAATGCGTAGTTCAAAGGCCCCTTATCGGATGAATATACTCAAATTAAATGAACTAAGTCACAGTTAATTATATTCAACCCAGTGTGTCTCCCTGAGGGGAACTTGTCATCTTTGTTAAGAAAAAGGACGGAACTCTACGACTATGCATAGATTATCGTCAATTAAATAAAATGACTATCAAGAACAGATACCCGTTACCTCACATAGATGATCTATTTGATCAACTACGTGGAGCCACAATATTTTCAAAAATTGACTTACGGTCTGGATATCACCAAATCAGAATTAAAGATGAAGAGATCTTTAAAACAACTTGTAGGACTCGATATGGCCATTACGAGTTTCTCGTCATGCCATTCAGGCTTACTAACACTCTAGCTGTTTTTATGTGTTTAATGAATAATGTAATGCATAAATATCTAGATAAATTTGTGGTCATTTTTATCGACGACATATTAATTTATTCGAAATCTGAAGAAGAACATAAAGAACATTTAAAAATTGTTTTGCAAGAGTTGCGAGAACATCAACTCTTTGTGAAGTTTAGTAAATGCGACTTCTTTAAGGATAAAATCCAGTACTTAGGTCATGTGGTGACTGAAGAAGGAATTTGGTGGATCCCGAAAAGATAAAGGCAATCAAAGAGTGGCCAGTTCCTAAAGATGTAACTGATGTCCGATCATTCATGGGGATTACCGGTTATTATCAGAGATTCATCGAAGGGTTTTCGAGAATCGCAAATCCGATAACCTCCTTGCAGATAAAAGGAAAGAAATTTGATTGGAATAAGAAGTGTGAAGATAGTTTTAAAAATTTAAAAACCTTATTAACCAACGCACCAATTTTAAGAATAGTTGATCCAAATAAAGATTTTATAGTATGTACTGACACCTGCAATGACGGTTTAGGTGGAGTATTGACTCAGGTAGGACATGTCACTGCTTACGAGTCTAGGAAATTGAAGATTCATGAAAATAATTATGCAACCTATGACTTGGAATTAGCTGTTGTCATACATGCTTTAAAAATGTGGCGTCATCATCTAATCGGAAGAAAATTTATCTTAATGACGGATAATAAGGGATTAAAATATATGTTAGATCAACCTAACCTGAATGCTAGACAAGCTAGGTGGCTATCTTTTCTAAGTGAATATGATTTCAAAATTCAACACATTAAAGGGAAAGAAAATAAAGTTGCTGATGCATTAAGTAGAAATGCAAAGCTAAATTTTACAACAGCTATCAGCACTTATACAACAGATTTGCAAGAACAACTTAAAGCAAGTATAGAACAAGATGAAAATTACCTAAATTTACAAGCAAAAGCAAAAGAAAATCCAATAAAAAGTCTAAGTACAGGGTACAACTTAAATGAAAAAAGATTTTTACTGTATAAAGATAGAATATATGTACCTAATGTACCTAAGATTAAGTTATTAATTTTAGACGAAATCCATAAAACTCCTTACTCAGGCCATTCAGGCTATTAGAAAACTATAACCATGTTAAGAAAAGAGTACTTTTGGCCAAACATGAAGACTGAACTAGAAGAATATATTATTAGATGCTTTGAATGCCAGTAAGTAAAAACTAAACATCAGCATCCAGCTGGATTACTTCAGCCTTTTCCCATTCCTAGCTGGAAATGGGAGATAATTAGTCTTGATTTTGTTACTGGACTGCCTAAAAATCAAAACTTAAATGACTCCATAATGGTAGTGACTGACAAATTGAGTAAAGCAACCCATTTTATACCTGTAAAAACTACTTATAAAGTTGAAAATATAGCTGATATCTTTTTAAAGAAATTTTTTTGACTGCATGGGATACCGAAGGTCATAATTTCAGACCGAGACCCTAAATTTACAGGTAAATTTTGGAGAAATTTGTTTAAAGGATTAAATACCATGTTAAATTTAAGTACCTCCTTCCATCCTCAAACTGATGGGCAGAATAAAAGAGTAAATTAGGTACTGGAAGATCTACTAAGAATGTATGTAAAGGAACAGCCAGGTAAATGGGAAGATTATTTACACCTGGTAGAATTTGCTTATAATAATAATTATCAAGCTTCAACTAGATATAGTCCTTTCGAAATTATGTATGGAAGGAAATGTAAAACTCCCATCTCTTGGAGTAATTCAGTCGACAGATTAGTATTAGGACCTAAATTATTGAAATAAATGGAAGTAATTGTAAAGTAGGTACAAAGTAATCTGAAAATTGTGCAAGATCGACAAAAAAGTCAAGCAGACCTTAAAAGAACTCCAAAAGAGTTCTAGGTAGGTGAACATGTTTTCATTAAGGTGAGGCCCATAAAGAGTTCTCCGAGGTTGGGTAATTGTGCTAAACTAGCACCTCATTATTGTGGTCCTTTTGAAATATTGTCCAGGATCGGACAGGTAGCCTGTCAATTAGCTTTACCATAGCATTTAAGAGTTCACAATGTTTTTCAAATTTTTGTATTAAATAAATATGTGCATGATGCTACTCATGTTATTAACTGGAATGATGTACAAGTGGAACCCGAAGGAGATTTTGTGGTGGAACCAGACTGTATCCTCGAGTGGAGGGAGATCACACTTCGGAACTGCACCATTGGTCAAGTGAAGGTGCAATGGAAGCACCTTAGTCCAGAGGAAGCCACTTGGGAATTGGAAAGTCATATGCAGGATGCATATCCAATTCTATTTCAGGGGAACTATGAGGATGAGGAATAAATAACATCGAGGACGATGTTATAATTTAAGGGGGTGTGTGTCACATGCCCGTATTTGCAAAAACATTTTTATAATATTTGAGGAGCATTGTGTTAAATTATATGCTAAGTTGTAATTAATGACCCAATGGGGTCAAGAATATTTAATGTAAATTCAGAATATTTTATTTATAAATAAATAAATGAGGAGACAACAACTTAGGGAAGTTGTTAAAAGAGTTTTTATTGGTCAATTGGTGGAGGAGACTGGGTGGAGAGCAAACTAACATGTGGCAGCATCCTCAAACCACTTCCAACTGTTGTAGGTGGAAACTTCCCTATATATGTGGTCATGATTCCCCAAGAAAGTGGAATCAGAGTAGATGGCTCATTTAATGAAAACTGACCCAGAAGACCTAGGCATCTCCATAAAATTTCCCATTAAAGAGACCTGAGGCTGCTCATTCTAGAGAGGTGATCATTAATTGTGAATGAATTTACTCAAGAGAAATTCAATGGAGGGGAGTCTGGAGTGTGTTTGAGGGGATAACTGCTGAGATTGATCTAGTTGCAACTTTTAAGCTGAAGATCATACTGCTGAGAGCTGATTTTTATTACTGAGGTAATTGAACCAGTCAGGTGATAGAGGTTTTACAGTTTCATTCTCCACTCAGTTCACAGCCAAGAAAACCAGGAACAGGCTTGGGGGTCCTGAGGAAGCGTTGTTTGAGCACTCTCCAGGAGTTTCGTAGGGAGGAACAACCTCCTTAAGCTATTGTCATATTGTCTTCAACAGGTTCTATTTTATTTTACTGTCTTTAGTTAAATAATTTTTAGTTTATCTATTACAGGCATGTTAGTGTTTAGGGTTAATAAATGAAAAGTAACTGTGTATTGTTAAGTTCAGTAAAATTATAGATTATAGTAGAAATGGAAATGATTATGTAAATAAGTGAAATAGATAGAAAATAAATTTCCAAGCTGTTTTTTTCCACACCTGAACTTAGGTCGTACTCTAGCACAATTGTATTGTTTTAAGTAAATGAAATGATTCTTTTATTGGAATGTAAATAGTAGATATGATTATTTATTTAAATGTAATTAGTAGATAGACTTTACTTCAATGTTTATGAAATTCACTGAATAGAAGTGATGTGTTTTGTTTGCACTTATTTACTTCAGCCAACCAAATAGAAACATAGGTGTAAAATGAAAATAGTAAATATTATTATTTCCAGTATTAGTATACTCATAACATATAAGATATTATAATTAATAGTAGTAAAGTAAACAACTAAATATTTGAGAAAACATGTAAAAATAAAATAAATAAACAGTTTATAAACAATAAACTACAAACCAGAGTGTGTCTAATCCAGGGTCTAAGGATTCTTTATAATCCTTTAATTTACAAAAAAAAAATTCGGAAAATCAATATTACCCTAGTTTCGAGTATGTTGCATTAAAAACCTAAGCTTTTTCTTAACTAAAAAACTATAAGCAAAACTATTTAGAATCTTTTCATTTCATACAGAGTTAGCATCATATTTATAACTGTAAGTCAAATAATCTTTCATTATTCTATTTCTTAAAAATAGAGTCAAGAATACTATAAGAAAAAACAAGAATTTCATAAATTGTAGGGTTTACAGTATTTCTTTTAACCCTTAAAAGCTGAGTTCTAGAATTTAACCATATCTTCTAAACAATGCTTAAAAATAATTATAATTTAGAGAGTAGTAATAAATAAAATGCATATGTAAATAACAAACAAAGTAAACCAAGAAAGAATCATTAACCATTTGCAATATAAATCTAAAATCAAGGTAGGCTTATAGCCTGTAGAAACGATGGGTTGAAACCCTAGCCTGATAAATAATTCAATACACATAAATCTTTTATATTAACAGTAAGTTAAATACATTACTGATAAGGTGAGTATACCCAGTCCAAAGTCTTCTTTCTTCAAGTTCAAATGTAAAAGAGAAACTGAAGTGAATACGACAAAGGTCTTTTAAAAACTCTGTGCTTAAAGGAGTTTTTCCTTATAATATTAAACAAACAGCATTACATCATTAAGCCGTAAGGCTAAAACTGTTTCACCAAAACCACATATACATCACAACTTCAAAATCTTGTGCTACCCAGCGAAGTATCGCAAGGGTTTTAAATTAAAACTGGATAATAAACAAACAAACTAAACATCTTAACCAACAGAGAATCTGAAGCCATATTTCCAACCACATGAACCTTCAACCAACAACCCATTTCGCAAGCAGGGAGAACCCACGACGAGATCGGGGCTTACCCGTTTGAAAGCCCACAAATTTAACCGACGCATGAGTGGCATTTCCTTTCAAGTCTGGAGCTATTGGTGGTAGCCTGCAAGTTTAAATACCAAACAATATTTAGAACTCTATTCATAATTTATTAAAACACTAACTAGTAAATAAATTGACAAAAGGAATGAGAGCAAAGTAAAACTATTTATTTGTGAGTAACAGGTAATTGGAGTCGAGAAGGAATAGTCACCAGATCAAGTGAACTAAACCGAGAAGCAAGCAAACCCTCATGCCAACCCGGTGATAGAGGCAGCAAGGATACAACACTCAAGCTCCAGGATGCCAAGGAAAAGAATGAACAGACAAGGGTAAAATCCTTTTACAGTCTTTGAGCCAAGCAAAGAAATTAAAACCATGCACACTGTGTTTTCTCAACTCACAAAAGAAACTGAAAACACAAATCATGAACCCTTAAACCACTATGCATTGCAATGCAGGCTTCAGTGCCAAGGTTTAAGAAAGAGCAAGCCTCTCATGGCTGCAAGGAGTCTCATATCGTAGCCTGCAGGAAGACAACCCTCGAAACAAAAATGCCAAGGACTAGGATTTCAGTTTTCATTATAAGTCAACCAGTGCATGGAGGAGGATGGACCACATGCCCTTCCAAAAATTTAACCAAGCGTGGGTCAATTCCTAATGTCAACGCTGCACATCTGATGATGAACTATATCATTGCCAATAATGAACACAATGCAATCGACTATATTATAAAGACTTATATCATAGCCAATAATGAAATCTATGCCATCAATCTTTTAACTAATTCTTATCGTTACATAATGTCAACCATGCTATGGTTAAAATCATGTTTTGGAACTAGTATTTTTTTTATATAAGGAACAAAAACTTATAATATATAATGCCAATAGTGTTGACTACAACATAGTAGTTACTAGGTAGTAAAACTACCTTAGGATACACGTAGTATTGTTTGTTGTAAAATTATAAATCAATATAGTATTGTAATATTACGATAACACTTGTATCATGATTATAATCTAGAGATCAAGAATACATCTTGTCTACTAGCGGTGTAAGATAATAATCATCATTGCAACAAATCAAATAAGTTGGTATTGTTACATCACTAGTAAAGGATAGTTAGAGTATTAATATAATAACATTATGATTTATTTCATAAACTGAAGAGCTCTAAAATTCTCAACCGAAATACTTGATGCTGATAAAGGAAGGAATCTTGCAGAAGACTAAAGATTAACCTTTGGAAAGAGTTTCTCTTAAGTAAATAATCCTTCATTGTAAACTTTACCTTTCAAAAACATAGGATTATGTTCATACATAAAGAGCAGTGCACTTGAGTTTTAAACATGACAATAGCATTAAGATAATGATACAGTAGAAGTAATTTTCTGACAAGATCATGAGATCTATGCTCACTGTAAGAATCTATAATAGACTAGGTACTATAAAATTTACGACAGAAAGAAACCTTGGAAGAATTCATTCTTGTAAATAACATTAATTATGTTAAGGTTAAAAGTCATAATGGCTTAAATATAAATATTGTCATACATCCAAAACAACGAAGGAATTTACTTTACCTCATCAGAGTCTTGCATCATATTAATCAATTTATATACTAGCATATTATCATGCTAAAGAAATACTTCTTGACATATTTCAAAATAAACTCCTACTTGATCATACGCTTAACTGCTGAAGTTGTAAGAACCAGCAATCCATTTGAGTTAGAAGAATGCTAAGTAAGCCCCAAATTCAAACATGGTTTCTCACCTACTTGACAAAAGTAAAACATCAGTACAACTAGCAGCAATTAAATGCAAGTCCTCTTCTATGACTTATAAATATTAAAGTTGTATTACTATTTCTTTATTTGAAACTAATCCTTAAAAATTTGTTAAACTGTTTCATTTTCCGCTAACCGCTAGTAGTTACTAAACTGCGATCTAAGACATTTTATGTCACTTTAAAAAAATTTAATTTTTATGAAATTTTGGGTTCTCGTGTTCTCGTGTTCTGAGCTATGGATCAATCTCAGAAGATCATCTTGACTCCATTTAATTTATTTGAATGGAAAGCAGATATGGAGATACTGTTGAGAGTGAAAGGTATCTATAGGGTGACTATGGCAACTGAGGTAGAGCCTAATGCAGCTGTAGAGAAAATTAAATGTCACAACAGGAGGGATGAGGCCTATGGTCTTTTGTGTCTAAGCATTTCAAGAGACCTCCTCTTCCATCTTGATGGATTGACATCACCTAATGAAGTGTGTGAGAAGCTTGTATATCTTTTTGGTAAGACAGATGAGATGATAGGACATCAAATCGAGAATGAATTCAACTCTTTGAGTCCCAGCAGCTTTGAATCCCTGCAACTCTACTTTTCCAAGTTTAAAGCCCTTGTTTTGCAGCTAAAATAGTGTGGAATTGAAAAGAAGGAAGAGCAACTAGTTTTGGACATACTCTCAAAGCTTGGCCTTGACTATTCAATGTTTGTTTCGACCTTCCAGGCCAAAAAGTTGACAGCTCGAGCCTAGAAGATGCCTAAGCTTGCAGAGTTCATGGAATTCCTCACACAAGAACAAGATAAACTAGTGATGATGGGCACCATCAAACCTTCCAAAGACCAAGATTTGGTTTCTAGAGAGTTGAGGATGGATTCAAAAGGTAAGAAGAAAGCTAAGAATCCACCTGAGCAAAAGAGAGACAAGAACAAGTCTCAAGAGGAGCCCCAAGGCTCCAAGAAGAACTTCCAGAAGAAGAAGAACAAAGGAAAAATGAGCAAGTACGCATACTGCAGTAAGGGCTATCATCCTGAGAGCTCCTGTATGAAGAAGAAAATTGACATGTTGAACCAACTACTGGAGAAGAATAACATCTCCCTTCATGATTGCTCAAATAAAAGGGAAGAAGGATGAAATTTAGAGGATAGAGAGAGAGTACATGCTTTAGTTGTTGGCACATCAATCTCACCTAGTTTCATCATAGACTCTGGAGCTTCAAGACATATGGTTTCGACCAAGGAGGCATTCTCCTATCTTGACATGTTGAAAGGTCCACCAATAGTTCTAGGAGATGACTCTCTCACTGACAGTTTGGGGAAAGGAAGGATTGATCTTGACCATGGTAAGTTCAATAATGTGTTGTATGTTTCAGGTCTTTCCTCTAACCTCTTGTTAGTGTATCAGATTACTCACACAGGGTCTCCAAAGAAGGTCATATTCTCCCATGATGATGTTGAGATCACAGAGATCTCGAAGGGTAAATTCATTGCAAAAGGTGTTGTAGATCACACTTCGAAGGTATACATGTTTTCACATTTTCTACCCTACTCAAACCCCTCTTCTCTTTTGATTCATGCTAATGAGGCAAGAAAGCTTTGGCATGAAATATTTGGCCTCCTTAACTATAAGTATCTTTCTAATATGAGTGAAAAAGATATGGTCATAGGGTTACCAAAGATTAAGTTTTCCAAGGGAGTCTGTCAAGATTGTATCCTAGGAAAACACCCAGAGCAGAAATTTGAGAGAGCTAGTCATGAGAGAACCTCTACACCTCTTGAGTTGATCCACAGTGATGTTGCTAGTCCATTTCCTAATATTCCCATGAGTTAAGCCAAGTATGCATTGACCTCCATAGATGAATTTTCCAGGTATTGTTGGGTTTACTTCCTGAAGCATAAGTCTAAAGTTTTTGACCTCTTCAAAGTGTTTAAGGCCTTGGTTGAAAACTAGTCTGGGAGGAGACTCAAGATCCTCAGATCTGACAATGGTGGTGAGTATCTCTAGTCTGATTTCATTTAATGTTGTAAATATGCAGGTATTTAGATGCAGCATTCAATCCCTTACACGCCACAGCAAAATGGTGTTGCTGAGAGAAAGAACAGATCACTAAAGGAGATGGCAACCTGTATGATGGAGGCTAAGACTTTGCCGCCAAAGTTTTGGGACGAGGCTATAAACTATGGATCCTATATCTTGAATAGGGTGCCTCATAAAAAACTTGATGGTATGACTCCTTTCGAATCTTGGAGTGGGCACAAGCTAGATGTGACCCATTTCAGGATTTTTGGCTCAAAGGCTTGGGCTAGAATTCCAACTGAAAAGAGAAAGTCTTTGCAGCCCCAAATCCAAGAGTTCCTATTTGTTGGGTATTATGAAGATTCAAAAGGGTACAAGCTGATAAACTTGAGCACAAACAAATCCTTCATTGAAAGGAGTGTTTAGTTCCAAGAAGAGCCTTTAGCAGCAGTTGAAGTTGGAGAGTCTTCTTCACCACCAGAACCATTGAATGTAAGTGGAGAGACAAATAAGTTTGTTGATTCTGATATGTCTGATAATGATTATTTAATTGCAGATCTTGATATTCCTACAAGACCAAAATTGGCAGCAAAGACCATTCATGCAGCTGGGGAACTAGTTGGAAATTCTAGTGATCCTAGGAGGACTAGATCTCAGTTTGAGAGTGCCCTGTGTATGAAAGACCCTTTGTTTGCAGAGAAGTGCTATATTATGGTTGAATCAGACCCACAGACATATGAAGATGCAGCACATGATCCAATATGTAAATCAGCCATGAAAGAAGAATTCATCTTTCTCCAAAAGAACAACACTTGGGAACTGGTTGATCTTTCCCCAGGGAGGAAGCTAGTTCAATGTAAGTGGGTTTTCAAAACTAAGTTTGCTACTGATGGTTCACCTTTTAAATATAAGGCAAGATTGGTAGCCAAGGGCTACTCATAGGTACATGGTATTGACTACAATGAAACTTTTGTACGAGTGGAAAATATGGACTCCATAAGGCTAGCCTTAGCCATTGTCGCTTCGAAGTAGTGGGAGGTACATCACATGGATGTAAAGTGTGCTTTCATAAATGGATATCTTACTAAAGAGATTTACATGTATAAACATCAAGGGTTTGTTTCTAATCCATCTTTTGTGTGCAGGTTAAAGAAATCATTGTATGGGATCAAGTAAGCCCCCAGGGCTTGGTATGCCAAGATTGATGGCTTTCTGCTGTCCTTGATTTTTGTTCGATGCAAGTATGATCCTAATGTTTATTTGAATCTGATTCATGGTTCTTTGATGATTATTGTCTTGTATGTGGATGACCTTCTGATTACAAGAAGTTCAAAGAAATATATTGCCTCCTTGAAGGATGCAATGAACCATGCATTTTCTATGACTGATTTGGGGTTGTTGAGCCAATTCTTGGGTCTCGAAATTGCTCAATACCAACATGGAATAAAAGTAAATCAGTCCAAGTATGCTTTAGATTTTCTTAACAAGTTCAACATGAAATATTTCAAGCGAAGAAAGACTCCTTTCCTTTCAGGAGTTAAGCTTGAAGAAGTAGGTTCTTCTCCTATGGTAAATAATACACTGTATAGGCAGTTGATTGGGTGTTTTCTTTACCTTACACACACTTGAACTGATATTTCCTATGCAGTAAGTGTGTATTCAATATACATCGGTCAGCCTCATGAGATCCATTGGAGAGCATCCAAAAGGATGCTTAACTTTGGTCAAGGAACAAGAACTCATGGGATCTTCTACAAGGCTAAATCTGATCTTGATTTGATTGGGTTTACTGACAGTGATTGGGCAGGTGAAAACACATATCGAAATTCAACATCAGGATATGTGTTCATGCTTGCAGAAGGACCAATTAGCTGGTCAAGCAAGAAACAGAGTGCCATAGCACTCTCATCTACAGAAGCAGAGTACAAAGGAGTTGTAAATGTAGCAACTCAATGTTTATGGTTGCAGGGGATACTTTGTGTGTGTTGCTTCGAATTAGAGTTTTCAACTATTATCTACTGTGATAATCAGAGCACCATTCAAATCTACAATGATCCATTTTAGATACAGAGAACCAAACACATTGAGATCCATATGCACTACATCAGACAGTTTGTGCATGATGGCACCATTCACCTACTCTTCTGTGCATCTTCAGAACAAGTAGAAGACATGTTCACCAAAGTTTTTTGTGAGAATACATTCAGCAATATCAAATCACTGTTGGGTATTTCTGATCATGTTGTGAAGCATGATTGATGGCAATATTTTCAAATTTTGTTTTATTGTCCCTGTTTAAGGGAGGATTTTCCCACTGGGTTTTTTCCTCTTTCCTTGGTTAAATGGACATGCAGTATGTAAAGGGTGACTAAGCCTTGTTTCTAGGCCCTATATTTTTCTGATATTTACGCATAAATTCAGGCTTAAGAGAGGGTGTTAGAATAATCAACCCATAGTTACCTACCTTAGACATTAATTAATCAATTTTTGTCTTATTTGCCTAGTTTCCTATATTCCACTCTATGCAAGTTGTCTTCCACATGCCATAGAAGTCAAAATTGCTAAAAATGAGTCATGTAGCACTTGGGAAACCTCCTCAAAACCATATTTAGCATGTCTTCTTTATTCTAGATCCTCCAAAGCGCATATCTTCTTTTTCTGCTAAGTTCCCTGTTTTATTGATAAATAAGGCAAAAGGGAAAGTAAGACTAGGTGTAGTTGACTTGTTTCTTATCCTCATCATCCTCCATCCTTTTCTCCTAATAAAAGCATGTATGATTTGTCTTTCCATCCCTTATTAGCTTTCCTACTTGACTTTGCCAATTCGTGAGCCTCTAAGTGGATTTGGAAACTGCTTTATGCACCTATGAGGGATTTGACTAGATTTAGTAAGCCTATTTTTTGACAATTTCAAATGGCATATTTATGCATTCAAATCTCTTATGTAATTATATATTGCATCAGCCTATGACTTCATAAGGTTGGCTATTGTACACTTATTCAATACATATTAGTGTTATGCTCCAATTTCAGTTTCCTTTGTTTGTAATTTTGCATGTTTGATTAGAAATTTTGTGTCACGTCCCCATTGCCCCGACCGGCGTAGAGGACGCGATCTAATGGCTGAATCAGACCGGGATAAGTGCCCATGAACATGTACAGGCTTGAATAAAATTCATAAACGGAATGCTTAAAGAGAATTTGAACTAAAAACATGCACACAGGAATGTTTATCACACATAGATGCATTTTTATCATCATACACAGCTACAATTATTTATCCTTGCACAGCGGAATCAACATGCAACTAAACAAGCATTCATTCACATGCTCATCAATTTCCATTAACATAAATTATTGAATTGCAGAGGTAAATTGCACAAGATCACTTATCTTATAATGAACTTCTTCCGCAACCAGCTACGTCGCTGCAACGTTCCTCCCAACCATAGCCCAGCGTGCTCATCAATCTCTCAGCAACGCTGCCACCCCCGAGCTGGGCATGATTCTCCAAGGAATAAGGGAACTAGCAGGCTTACACATAGCCAGGATACACAAAACACATAGCCAAGCCAACCAAGTTGGGTTTATCAGGCCATTAAGGAGCTGAAGAAGGCAATTGCTAAGCTGGTGAGCTCATTACAGAGCCAAGAACACCCACACCAAAACTAGCCTGACCTCTAAGAAACCCATCCACACCCAACACAAGGAATCAGTCCCTTCTCTGCTACACAGTCCCTCAGGCCCTGCATTCCCTTCCAGTGCTATTCAGGGGTGATGGAGAAGAAGGCCAGCCCTCTAGCTCTGCCTGTGTGGTTTCTAGCACCAGGTTTATCAAGCAACTAAGCCAACACCCTTGCTCCCAATACAGTCCGAAGACCAACAATTGCACTCCGGCAATTAATTCAGCTCTCACAGCTTAAACAGGAAAACGAATTACACAGCCCCAATGAAACAGCAAAAACGGCTCACAACATGGGGGAAAACAAACAGTCCTGAAGCTTATCAGGGAAACCAATTCACAGCAGGGAAAAACGTCCCAAATAGCCAGTGCGTGAGACCCAAAAGTCAGTGAGACAGCCAAAAATGTGAATGGCTCTTCACAGCCATGGTAAGAAACACATGAAATCACAAAAACGTGACTGGAGAACACACCAGCAGCTCCAAAAACGTGAGGAAGGCAACCCAAGCCCTGGCATTACAAAAACGGCCTCCAATCCATGGGAAAAATGAAGCAAACAGCCAAAATCGTGGATGGAAAGACACAGGAAAAACTCCATTTGCTCCCAAAACGTGAGGAAACTGAAAAACGTGAATGCATGACAGAATGGCCTGCGTTTTTGGGCATTTTTTTTGCCAAAGAAGTCAGAACACGTTTTTCAAAAATGGGTCTCTGCCCAATTCGAATTTTGGTTGCCCATACTCTTCCCCTTCCATGCAATAACTGCCTCAACCACATTCTGGCAGAAATAAATGATTGGGGAAAAAGACAAGAAAGGTAGTTGACGGTTTGATGGGTTCTCTCATAGACATTTGGCTTTTCCCCATTGACCCATAGGTTAAATGTTTCACCCCCCTTATCCTTAGAAAATCATGCCCCATTCGATTTGGTTGCCATGGCCGTAGCTGGTTGTGTCCATTAATTAATTATGATGCATATTTACATAATGGCCAACATAATATGTGCCGCATGCCCCGATATTCAATCGGTGACAAATTTTAAATCCAAAACATAGCATAACCGATCAATGGTGGGGCCTTGGCCTTTAGCTCCACACCATGATCAATACAATATATACATCATGTACATTTAATGTAACGGGGTCAAAACCGGGACATTACATTACCCTCCCCCTTCAATTAGCATTGTCCTCAGTGCTTTACAAAATTGATCAAAATGATACACTGGCATCGCCTCAGTGTTCCACAAAATCGAACAAAAATGGATGTGCCAACCGCATGGCATCCTCCAGCTCCCATGTAGCTTCTTCAGGCCCGTAGTGCTCCCATTGCACCTTTACCTGCCCTATGGCTCGGTTCCGGAGCATTGTGACCTTCCTGTCGAGGATGCGCATTGGCTCGATTCGGAACTCTCCCTCGGGTTCCACCTGAATCACATCCCAATTTATCACGTGGTTAGGATCATGTACATATCTCTTAAGCAAAGAAACATGAAAAACATTATGAGCTCTAGTGCTAGCAGGCAATGCAAGTCTATATGCAGCTGGCCCTATTCTTTCAAGCACTTCAAACGGCCCACAATATCTTGGTGACAACTTGGCACAACTACCAAGCTTCAAGGAACTCTTCCTTGCCCTCACTCTGAGGTAAACATGATCCCCAACACTGAAATCCCTATTCACCCTATGCTTATCTGCATAGCTTTTCTGTCTGTCTTGTGCTGCTTTAAGCTTCTGCCTGATCTTTACGACCTCTTGCTCCATTTCCTTGAGCAATTCCGGCCCAAGCACAATCCTGTTCACTGGATTATCCCAAGTCACTAGTGTCCTACACCTTCTTCCATACAAAGCTTCATACGGACTCATCCCCAAGGATGCTTGATGTCCATTGTTATAAGCAAACTCTACCAAGTGCAAGAAATCTTCCCACTTGGTTGGTTTGTCCATCACGTACATGCGAAGCATGTCTTCAAGCACCTGATTAACTCTCTCGATCTGACCATCTGTCTGAGGATGGTATGCAGTGCTGAAGTTCAGATTTGTACCCAAATCTGCAAACAACCCCTTCCAAAAGTTGGAAGTAAACTTGACATCTCTATCAGATACTATTGCCTTCGGTAGTCCATGCAATTTGAATATCTCCTTCATGAAGATTTTTGCAATGTCACCAGCCTCATACGTAGACTTAACCAGTATAAAATGTGTTGCCTTTGTCATCTTGTCTACCACGACCATGATGGAATCATGTTGTCTCCAAGTCATCGGCAATCCTGTAATAAAATCCATGGAAATAACTTCCCATTTCCATTCTGGAACTGGCAAAGGCTGCAACAAACCTGCTGGATGTTGATGTTCAACCTTCACCTGTTGACATTTCATACACCTTGAAATGTATTCAGCCATATCCTTTTTCATACCTGGCCAAAAGTATTTCTTTCTAGCTGTAGCAATTGTCTTCTGATATCCTGGGTGACCAGAATACGGAGCTTGATGGATTTCATCCATGACAACTCTCCTCAAATATGCCACATCTGGAATATAAATTCTGCCTTTATAAGTGAGAATCCCATCTCCTTCCAATTTATATCCCTCATACCTCTTCTCAAGACCTTGCTGCTGCAATTTGCCTTTTACCTGCTCATATAACTCGTCTCCAGCAACATGATTAACAACCTATTCTCTCAAATCTAATTGGCAAATACTAAGAGATGCCACATGCATTTCCTGCTTCTTCCTGCTGAGCGCATCAGCTACCTTATTTTCCTTTCCTTTTATGTGCTTGATCTCAAAATCAAACTCACATAAAAATTCTAGCCATCTTGCTTGCCTAGCATTCAGAGTAGGCTGATCAAATAAATACTTCAGTCCACAGTGATCTGTTCTGAGCTCAAATCTCCTGCCCATCAAGTAATGTCTCCACATCTTGAGAGCATGTACTATGGCTGCAAGCTCGAGATCATGAGTGGCATAGTTCTTCTCATGTTCCTTCAGCTTTCTTGACTCATAACATATCACATGGTTGTCCTGCATAAGGACTCCTCCAAGCCCTTGTCCACATGCATCGGTACACACCACAAAATCTTTCTCTGGATCTGCAACTTTCAATACTGGTGCACTGGTGAGAAGACTCTTCAATTGCTGGAAGCTTTCTTCACACCTCGATGTCCATTCGAACTTCATCCCCTTCTTTTGAA
>LPNX010561996.1:2626-21250 GCA_001517045.1 Pseudotsuga menziesii | reverse complement strand
TTGATTCTCACCTGATGGTAACCAGACCTCAAGTCAATCTTAGAAAATACCTTTTCTCCTCTCATTTGATCAAAGAGGTCATCAATCCTAGGCAAATGATACTTATTATTCACAGTAACCTTGTTTAACTGTCTGTAATCAATACACAACCTGAGCGTACCATCTTTCTTTTTTACAAACAGAACCGGTGCTCCCCAAGGAGACACACTTGGTCGGATATACTTCTTGTCCAACAACTCTTGCAGTTGCATCTTCAACTCTAGCATCTCTGGTGTACTCATTCTGTAGGGTGACTTGGACACTGGTGCCGCTCCTGGCACAAGTTCAATTGTGAAATCAATGTCCCGCCTTGGAGGAAGCCTTGGAATCTTATCAGGAAACACATCCCTGAATTCCTGTAACACCTGATAGTCCTCCAACCTAGGAGTTTCATCTCTCGTTTCCTCCAAAATCTGAGCTGCATACAACTGGCAACCCTTCCTACAGAACTTCTTCAACTGCATTGTTGAAACCTGCCATACTGAAATCACCTTTGGAATGCCTTTCACAACTACTAGGTTCCCTTCTTCATTCATGCATTCGAAAGTCTTATTGTAGCAATCAAGCTTCACCCTGTGAGCTTCTAACCAATCCATTCCAATGAGAACATCATAGGAACCAAGCGGTAGAACATTCAGATCTACACAAGTGACCAATCCATTCATAACCAATGGACACTTCTCTACCACTTCACTAACCTTTCTCTTAGTTCCAATGGCTAGCTGAACTAACCAAGACTTCCTATGCTTTACTTTCTTAAAAGCACACATATCCACTACTCTAGGAGTAATGTAACTATGCGTAGAACCGGGGTCAATCAAAATAGAAACAGATTGCTCAGCAATCTTACCTGCTACTTCAACCACAGCTGACTGGTGATCTGCCTGACGGTCCTCCAGTGCTGCATAAATCCTAGGAACTGCCCTTGCCACTTGACCCACTGTTTCTGCTTCTTGAACGTTATAAGCTGGTCTTGCACTCTCATTCTCGAGTGGACAATTTCTACGCATGTGGGGTCCTCCACATTTCCAACATTGAAGTGGCCCTCTATTCTGTTGTGGATCTTTAGGCTTTTCTCCGGTCACTCCAACTGGCTTACTCACAGCTTGAGATGGCTGCTTTTGCTGATTCCTGAAGCTAGAAGGTTTAAAACCTTTCTTCCTTTGGTCAAACTTCTCATTCTTCTTGTCCTTCCATGCTTTATGGTAATCAGGTTTACCCTTGTTTTGCTCATAGCAATACTTAGCTTTCCTTATTGCTTCTTCAAGAGTTCTAGGCTCATAAAACTCAATTCTATCTTTATAAGACTGAGGTAATCCACTCAAAAAACGCTGGACCTTCACTTTTTCATATCGGATGTACCGGACATACCTTAACAGCTCCAAAAACTTATTAGCATATTCTTCCATGGTCTGCTGTCCCAATCTCAACTCATGGAACTCCTTAATCTTGTCATCATAATACCTGTCAGATAGGTATTTCTGCTTGAAATACTTCTTGAACTGCTTCCACTTAAGTCTCCTTTCACTGATCCTCTTTACTTGCTTGAAGTGTTCCCACCAAATGGATGCTCTTCCATTCATATTGAATATGGAAACTCTTGCCTTCATGTTTCCTGAATAGTCATGCACTTGAAAGTACTTTTTAATACCAAGAAGCCAAGCTTCAGCCTCTTGTCCAGTCTTTACCTCACCATCAAATGCAGGAGGTTTTGCCTTTTTAAACTCATCACGAGAGCGATCCCTATGGTGTCTCTTTCTTTTTCTTTTATGAGAAGAAAAGCTTGAATCCCCACTGGACTCTTCAGAATCAGATGACCCACTAGGAGTCCTTCTCCTTCTCCTAGTACTGCTCTTACTGCCTTCTGGTCTTGCTGTACCTTGTCCAGAGTCTATCTTCTTATGCAAGTCTGTCAAACTCTGCAACATTGCAGCATTCAGCTAATGCTGCTCTTCCTGGGCTTTAATCAGGCTTATCGTAGTGGCTGCAACATCAGACGGTGTCTCTTAGAATCTCCTCCCATTAGACTCTATGTCATCGTTTCTATTTCGGACATTTTCTCCCATGGCATCTTCTGCTCTCTCGTAAGAATCCTGGGCATCATACCCATCCTGGGTTCTCATACTGAACCGCAACTTACTTACCAACTGCACTACTTGGAATACTTCCCTGGAAGGTGATTATGTCTCTGCAAACGTGTTAATAACAACACAATTGTTAGATGCATAACATTGATATAAAACATCATTACTTACCTTCTTCCTGGAATAATCATAAAATTACAAATGCGCAAACACACAAAATTTCTTTCATCCAAGAACGTTTCCCGCCGCGCCCTCGTTTTTTTTTTTTTTGTAAATTATTGAATTTCGCGCAATCTGGCGCATAAGATCGCTGCCAATTTCTCTTATTTTCAACCCTGAAATTCCCCTGAAAAACAGTAAAAAATCCGTCTAAAAACAGTTGAAATCGGCCCCCAAAACTATCCTTCCTTCCGCAGTATCGGCTCTTGGGAGCATCAGCACACCCGCTGTATCGGCTCCTCCACCATTCTCCCTTCCGCCGAATCGGCTCCCTGGAAGCTCTAACCTTCCGCCGTATCGGCTCCGGTTCCATTCTCTCCTTCGCCGTATCGGCTGTCGGCTGTATCCCTGATCGGCGGTCGGAAGCCTTTTGGAATTGGGTGGTCGGTTCATCTTTGCAGCCGCAACGGCGGCTCCCCCAGAAGTTCCAGCCTTCCACAACGGCGGCCCGCAGAACGTTTTCCCCTCCGATCGGCGCGCTTTCTTTCTTGCGGCGTCGGCAGTCCTTTTTGATTGGCCGGCAGATGCCTTCCGCTTCCGCAATGGCGGACACTCGAAAGTTCCAAACCTTTCGACGTCGGGCGTCGGCTGACTCTCGGAACATCGAACGTCGGATGTCTTCATCTTCCGCAACGGCGGGCAGTAACTTCATCTGTTCGGCCACAACGGCGGACGGAAACTTCCTTCAATGGCGCGACCGTTCCATACTTAGCCAAATTTTTGAAATTTTTCTGCGGCGCCGACGATTGGACGGATCTCGAGTCGGGTGTGAGATTGCTTCGCCGGCCGCAACGGCGGATGGAAAGATGGTTGTCTCACCCGCAACGACGGAGGTTAACTCCGTGAATCTTTCCGCCACGGTCGGACGTCGGGCCACTTTCCTTTCCGATTTCTCCGATACTTAGACCAATTTCGTGGCTTTTTCTTAACGTGTCGGCGATCGGAGGTCTTTACAATCGGCTGTGGGATCGCTTTGCCACCCGAAACGGCGAAATTTCTTCTTCGAGAACTCTTCCGCAACGGCAGAATTTAACTTCCTCCGATGGCCCGACCATTCCCAAACTTAGCCGGATTTTCTACTTTTCTTCGGCGGTCGGGTGACTCTACAGTCGGCTGCCGAATTACTTTGCCGTCCGCAACGGCGGGCGGGAGACTCTACGGATCCTTCCACAACAGCGGACGGGAACTTCACGAGTCCTTCCGCAACGTCGGTCAGGAACTTCATGAAACCCTCCACAACAGCGGACGAGAACTTCTCCCATTCTCCCGACTGTTCACACTCAAGCAAAGATTTTCCCAAATTTTGAATTTTTCACAGTCTTCCACTGGTTCGGCTGGGCAGCATGAAATACACCTCTGTCAGTGGTTCTTCTTGGCCCATAGAGGCCCACTGCTGCAACTCAGAAGCTCTGATACCATTTTGTCACGTCCCCATGCCCCCGACCGGCGTAGAGGATGCGATCTAATGGATGAATCAGACCGGGCTAAGTGCCCATGAACATGTACAGGCTTGAATAAAATTCATAAACGGAATGCTTAAAGAGAATTTGAACTAAAAACATGCACACAGGAATGTTTATCACACATAGATGCATTTTTATCATCATACACAGCTACAATTATTTATCCTTTCACAGCGGAATCAACATGCAACTAAACAAGCATTCATTCACATGTTCATCAATTTCCATTAACAAAAATTATAGAATTGCAGAGGTAAATTGCACAAGATCACTTATCTTATAATGAACTTCTTCCGCAACCAGCTACGTCGCTGCAACGTTCCTCCCAACCATAGGCCAGCGTGCTCATCAATCTCTCAGTAACGCTGCCACCCCCGAGCTGGGCATGATTCTCCAAGGAATAAGGGAATTAGCAGGCTTACACATAGCCAGGATACACAAAACACATAGCCAAGCCAACCAAGTTGGGTTTATCAGGCCATTAAGGAGCTGGAGAAGGAAAATTTCTAAGCTGGTGAGCTCATTACAGAGCCAAGAACACCTACACCAAAACTAGCCTGACCTCTAAGACAACCATCCACACCCAACACAAGGAATCAGTCCCTTCTCTGCTACACAGTCCCTCAGGCCCTGCATTCCCTTCCAGTGCTATTCAGGGGTGATGGAGAAGAAGGCCAGCCCTCTAGCTCTGCCTGTGTGGTTTCTAGCACCAGGTTTATCAAGCAACTAAGCCAACACCCTTGCTCCCAATACAGTCCGAAGACCAACAATTGCACTCCGGCAATTAATTCAGCTCTCACAGCTTAAACAGGAAAACGAATTACACAACCCCAATGAAACAACAAAAACGGCTCACAACATGGGGGAAAACACACAGTCCTGAAGCTTATCAGGGAAACCAATTCACAGCAGGGAAAAACGTCCCAAATAGCCAGTGCGTGAGACCCAAAAGTCAGTGAGACAGCCAAAAACGTGAATGGCTCTTCACAGCCATGGTAAGAAACACATGAAATCACAAAAACGTGACTGGAGAACGCACCAGCAGCTCCAAAAATGTGAGGAAGGCAACCCAAGCCCTGGCATTACAAAAACGACCTCCAATCCATGGGAAAAATGAAGCAAACAGCCAAAATCGTGGATGGAAAGACACAGGAAAAACTCCATTTGCTCCCAAAACGTGAGGAAACTGAAAAACGTGAATGCATGACAGAATGGCCTGCGTTTTTGGGCATTTTTTTTGCCAAAGAAGTCAGAACACGTTTTTCAAAAATGGGTCTCTGCCCAATTCGAATTTTGGTTGCCCATACTCTTCCCCTTCCATGCAATAACTGCCTCAACCACATTCTGGCAAAAATAAATGATTGGGGAAAAAGACAAGAAAGGTAGTTGACAGTTTGATGGGTTCTCTCATAGACATTTGGCTTTTCCCCATTGACTCATAGGTTAAATATTTCACCCCCCTTATCCTTAGAAAATCATGCCCCATTCGATTTGGTTGCCGCGGCTGTAGCTGGTTGTGTCCATTAATTAATTATGATGCATATTTACATAATGGCCAACATAATATGTGCCGCATGCCCCGATATTCAATCGGTGACAAATTTTAAATCCAAAACATAGCATAACCGATCAATGGTGGGGCCTTGGCCTTTAGCTCCACACCATGATCAATACAATATATACATCATGTACATTTAATGTAACGGGGTCAAAACCGGGACATTACATTTTGTGAGTTCAATTGTTCTATCACTTGGGTTCAATTTCCACAAAATGCAATATTATGTTCCCTGCACACGACAACAGAATGGTGTTGCAGAGTGCAAGAAAAAATCTCTCAAGGATATGGCTACATACATGATGGAAGTAGAGGATTTGAATCCTAATCTATGGGATGAATATATAAATTGTGTTGCATATGTTCAAAATATAGCTATGCACAAAGAATTGAAAGGAAAAAATCCATTTGAGGCTTGGAGTGGTCACAAGCCCAATATTTCTCATTTCAGGGTTTTTGGTTCAAAGTCTTGGGATATAATTCCTCCCAAGAATAGAAAGGCCTTGCAACCTCAAATCAAGGAGTCCATTATGGTTGGATAGGATGAATCTGCAAAGGGATATAATCTATTTGATCCATCATATCAGAAAAAATTTATTGAAAGGAGTGTACAGTTCAAAGAAGAGCTCGTGCAAGAGATCGAACTAGCTCAAGGGGATTTCTCACAGCCTCCACTCCATGATGATGCAAGTGATTATTATTCCTATGATTTTTCTGATTCTGATGTTGTTGATTATGATTATGATGACATGCATTCATATCATGACTCACCCATTTTTCCAAAGTGGGTTGAAAAAACCATACAAGAAGTGAGTGATCTTGCTGGATATCCACTAGACTCTAGGAAGACTAGTTCTTAATTTCACAATGCCTTCTCTACTTGTGAATTGAATATTTTAGAGATATTCTTTATAATGGTTGGATATGATCCTCAGACATATCAGGATGCATCACTTGAACCAATATGGAAAACAACCATTTAAGAAGAGTACAAGTCTTTGCAAGACAATGAGACTTGGGAATTGGTTCCCTTGCCCTCAAAGAGGAAACTAGTGCAATGTAAGTGGGTCTATAGGACCAAAGTGACTGCTGATGTTTTGATATCAAGTAAAAGGATAGGTTGGTTTCCAAATTCTTCTCTAAATTCCAAGGAATGGACTATACAGAGACATATGGATCGGTAGAAAATATGGACTCAATCATGCTAGTTTTGGCCATTGTTCCATCTAAGCGATGGGAGGTTCACCACATGGGTGTGAAGAGTGATTTTATTCATGGTGAAATTCATGAGGAAATATATATGCAGCATCTTGAATTTTTCATTCATGATCCTTCACTTGTTTTTCAGGTTGAGGAAGTCACTCTATGGCCTCAAGCAATCCCCCAGGTTTTGGTATGCCAAGATGGATAGCTTCCTTCTTTTACTAGGATTTGAGCGATGAAAATTTGATACTAATGTATATTTGAATCATAATGGTGTTTTATTCCAGGTCCTAGTGATTTATATTGATGAATTTATATTACAGGAAGTTGCATTGATGATATAGGATCAATAAAGTCCTCTTTCCATAGTGAGTTTTCTATGACTCACCTTGGATTGTTCAAACAATTCCTTGGATTGAAGATTGAGAAATATGATGCAAGGATCAAGGTCAAACAATAAAAGTATATTTCAGACCTATTATTTAATTTAAATATGCCTCAATGTAAGGAATCCAAGTTCCCATTCCTTTTAGGAATAAAACTAGGTGAATTTGGTGCATCTCCATTGGTGGACAACTCATTGTACATACAACTAGCTGGGAGCTTGTTGTATCTCACACACTCTTGACCTGATTTGGAATATGCTGCAGGTGTTGTTGAAATATATATGTAGGAGCCTCATGAGATCCATTGGAAGGCTGCAAAAAGAATCTTGCATTATGTGCAAGGATCCAAACACTTCAGGGTACACTATGCTACTAGTTCTCCACTAGAACTAGTTGGATTTACTGATTCTGATTGGGATGGAGATTCCATTGAAAGAAATTCCAATTCAGGTTATGTATTCATGCTTTCACATGGTCCCATATGCTGGTCAAGAAAGAAATGACACACTATATCCCTTTCATTAGTTGAGGCTGAGTACAAAGGAGTAGTGAACGCAACTACACAATGTGTGTGGTTGCAAGGTATTCTTGGGGAACTTGGATTTGCATTTGATTCACCCACAATCATTTGGTGTGATAATAAAAGTGAAATAAATATTTCCATTGATCTAGTGTAGAGACATAGGACCAAGCACATAGAGATACACATTCAGTACATCAAGAGCTTGGTGCATGAGGAGGTGATATCGTTGTAGTCACTTTCCCATCTGCAGAGAAAACTGCTGACATATTCACTAAGAGCTTCACAGAGAAGACATTTTCCTATCTAATATTAGTTATTGGAGTGGGTGACACATGGTTATTGTTGATATTCACTTAGATTATCTCCATGCCCATTTTTTAGGGGAAGTTTTGTTATCATGAGGTTTTCCTCCTTACCTTAGTTATATAAACAAATAAACTTTTGTAAGAGGTGAATTGAGCCTTAGTTTCCAAGGCCTAAAGAATTTTGTGATGTATTTACACTAAGTCAGGATTAAGGGGGGGTTTATATCATTATACCACCTTATTACCATGGTAATAAACCTAGGACACATTTTCATTAGTTTCATACTTATGTTATATGGTCCAAAACTAGGTTGTCTTAGTCGAGCGAGGTCCTTTTGGTGTTTTGAACTCATTAATGCACGCAAGCTCCCACATTTGATCATTTTGGTTACACATGCACCCTCATTTATGACATTTTATTCCTTAGTGTGCTACCACTCCATAAAACAAGAAATTGGTTAACTAGAGGTGCCCATGCATGGTTTTTGGTCCTTTTGGACCATTTATTGCTTCCTAGAGCCACTCCCACTCACCCATGCACTCCACCACACCTACCCTACCTTCATTTATGTACTGGCATGCTCAACCATGTTCACACTAGCATTTGTGACCATTTGATATGGTTAGGGAGCTCATTGGTCCACCCAGGGGGGTTTTCAAGTCCAATCTAAGCATGCCACATGTATGCATCCAATTTTCCTCCAAAGGATAACGATTTTAAAATATTGTAATACAAACCTATTCCAGACATATTTACATGTTGGACAATGATAATAAACTCTATTATTGGCTCCATTTTTATGTGTTAATTTCAGTCTGTTCACTGTTTTTCTGCATATTTCGTGAACATCTTGAATTGTGAGGATTCCCTTAGCTGCTTGATATTGTTGTGAATCTGATTTTCACAATAGTCAAAACCATAATCTAACTCAATTTTCATAGTTGGATAACTAGATATAATCACCACAGTTAAATGGTTGAAACCCTCATATGATTTAGTTAAACCAAGGTACATTTATGGTCTATTGATCTATGTATTTAGATGAAGAATTGAATTATCGTATAGCATTCCTCTAATTTGAAATATTTGCATTGGGAAATGAAATATGATCTAATAGTAATTTTAAGATGCATTAGTTTCAATGATACTACATATTGTATGATATCATTTAGTTAAATAGTTGAAACCCTAATCTAATTCAGTTACCACATTTAGTTGAGTAATTGAAATCACCATATTTAGTTGAGTAGAATGGCATCTATGATTTATTCGTCGAGGCATTTTTGGAGCCAAAATAATTGTGATTGATGCATCAATTATGGCCATTTTATATGATATCATGTAGTTAAATATTCAAAACCTTAATTTGATTCAATAACCATAATTATCTGAATAAATAGAATCACCACAATTAAATAGATGAAACCCTAATTTAACTATATAAATTGGCATCTAATATTTTAATGTTAGAATTTAGTTATTAAAGTTTGTTGCATTGATTTGATTTCAGGAATGTTCTTTCTTAGTGACATGCCGAAGAATTGCACCCATAAACACCAAATCCCTTGTATCATTACTTAAATTATCAACCCAAGCGTTTGTACAAACTAAAGATGTAGCATGTAGTGTATATGGTAGTGCAAAATGATTGACTTAAAATAATAAATAGGAAGGAAAGTAAATGCAAATGAAAAAGGAACTAGGAAAATAAAGATGACTTTCTCAATCAAAATGTTTTAGATCTAGCCCTTCTATACCCAATCCTAATCTCCCTTAGGCTAGAGGGTCTTAATCCTATCCTCAAGATAAAAAGGAGTGTAACGTCCCCCAGTGCTATAAAAGGGTCTAAGGGACATATCATTACCTCTCTAAGGATAATTAGATAATTTTAGCACAATAGATTAGTTAAACAAATATTAAATTTCATTTTTCAAGATTTAATCATGACAAAGTCCCTTTAATTACCAATAAATTAAAATAAATTCTATACCTATTTCAACGTCTAATCCAAGGGATAGGAAGGATTACTAACACCTTCTATAAACATCACATATCCATTCCAATCCAATTCATACATAAGTTCCACCTCTAAAGGCCATTTACTCTTAATCATGATTAACTAGTAATTAATGTTCTAATTACGATACTTAATGACACTTAACGCACAATTGACGGTACTTAATATAATTTCATTTGTTTATCACTTAACCAATTCTTATCGAGTCCAATGCCTAATTAACACCTAATAACATGTAAATTAGGCCTAATTACCATCTTCCAATTAATTAAACATAGTAATTATGAAAATGATTCTAGAAGAGCTAGTTAACTAGTTGTTCAATACTAACAACTAGTCTTGCACAAATTCAACACACTGTCACATCCCCTCCCCTCTCTCACTGAGGAGAGGACATGGTGACTAACTATTGTGCTGCTATCATCGGGGATCTAGCCCCATGAACCTAAACAAAAATGCATTGAAAATAAAAACATATGCAGATGTATAATTCAATAATATACAACGGAAGAAAATCTCATTCAATACATTCAATATGTTCATAATAATTCATAAAGAAAATACATTGTAGAATTAAATACAAGAGAGCACTTATCTTGAATTTGAGCTGCCCCGAGAAACTAGCTATGTCGCCGCAACATTCTACCCAACCATAGGCCAGTTGTGCTCATCAATCTCTTAGCACAACTACCACCCCCGAGCTGGGAATGATTTCCATAAGGAGAAAGGGAACAACAGGATCACACATAGACAAATAGACACCAAGGTTCAGCCAAGCCAATCTACATTTGGTTTTATCAGGCTACTAAGGAAGTGGAAAGGAAGAATTGCTAAGCTAGTGAGCTCAACCACATAGCTATGGACACCTCTATAAGATATATCTATCCACAATACCTACACACCCAACACAAGGTAGTATTCCCTTCACTGCTACATAGTACCTCAGGCCATATCTTCCCTTCCAGTGTTCTCTCAGGTGTGCATAGAAGATTAGCCTGTGCCTCTTGATCCTTTTGTGAGGTTCCTCTCTTCACTAGGTTTATCAAGCCAATTTTGGGCCTCTTCCACTCCAAAGTATTACAGAGCAAAAACAAGGGTGCACATAACAACAAAATATAAGTGCTGAGTATGAAGAAAAACATCCTAGGAACCAAAAACAAAATGGTAGATGGGGAAATCACCCTTGGAGAGCAATTCGATTTCAGAAAATGTTTATGGGCCTTTCAGGGACAGAAATGTTATGTTTTTATCATTTAATCAATATGATCTAGGATCTTATCTGAGAGAATAACATGCACATCAATAATTACAAGAGACAAGAGACAAATAATTTTCCTCGGGGAAACTATAAAGGAGAAAACCCCACAACTTCCTCAGAGATAGAATTAGCACCAATAGCAAAAGTAAAACCCAAAGATACAAAGTCAATCTCCGACAACTATTCTCTATTTCACTTGTGCGAGATACTCCTCTCTCACTCATGCGCTACTATTGAGTGAGTGTATGTTTAAAATAGAGAGTCTCACTCTCTATTTATACTTGTTCTCAACTTGACAATTACTAGTATAGGGTTGACTTCACTATGAGACTCTAATAACCCTAATATGACTCAACTATAGGGTCTATTTCCCTGAATTACATTGAAGGGTTAACCTCAATGACTTTACTTGACTTTATTATATTAATGAATCCCTCGATCGGAGGAACAAACATCTCTGTCAGGGTATAATGAAATACAATAAGAAATATACAAGTGAATACATTCCGAAGTTACAAATACATCGAACTCCCTCTTAACTAGGAAGTTATTCTCTTGACATGGTTCATCAACACAAGTTTTCATTACTGGATAATCATCATCACTGCTAGCACTATCTCAAGAAAATGGTGTTATCTCTCAAATCTACTCATCATACGAAGTTCTACAGAGCCAACCCTTTTCTCATGCTGGATGTAGGCCTAACCTCAATGTAGGTCTTCATCTATAGTGCCAACCCTTTTTCATGCTGGATGTAGGTCTCATCACTTACATCTGACCATGGGAGGCCCATCCTACCACCATGTTGGAAAGGATCAGCACTTACATCTAACCATGGGAGGCCCAACTTGCCACCATGTCAGAAAGGATCAACATTTACATCCATCGGCATGGTAGGACACACCTACTACCATCCATGGAAAGGCTCTACACTTACATATGACCATGGGAGGTCCAACCTGGGACCATGTCAAAAAGGATTAGAACTTACATCTGACCATGGGAGGCCCATCTTGCCACCATGTAGAAAGGATCAACACTTACATCCACCCTCATTGTAGGACACACCTACTACTATCCAGGGAAAGGCTCTACACTTACATATAACCATGGAAGTCCTAGCCTGCCACCATGTCAAAAAGGATCAGCACTTAAATACGACCATGGGAGGCTCAGCCTGCCACCATGTGAGAAAGGCTTATCACTTACATCCACCGACATGGTAGGACACACCTACTACTATCCAAGGAAAGGCTTTTCACTTCCATGTGACCATTGGATGCCCAACCTCCCACCATGTCAGAAAGGCTTAGCACTTACATCTGACCATGGGAGGCCCAGCCTACCACCGTGTCAGAAAGGCTCAGAACTTACATCTGACCATGGGAGGCCCAACCTGCCACCATGTCGGAAAGGCTCTACATATTTTGGACTAATCACTTCCCTTCGGAAGGAACCTCAAACACCAAGCTTCTCTTTGAAGTACTCAAACTTCACTCTGGTCGTTTCTAGCATAGAATCACATCAGGGTTGATTATGTCCAAGGATAACCTACGAGCTTCACCAGGACCGATTGCATCCGAGGACAACCTACATGACTGATTATGTCTAAGCAACCTACGAGCTTTGCCATGATTTTATGCTCATACATCCTCTCTCACTGGCTATGCTAGAACTCATCACTCCCTCTTTTGAGAGATCTCAATCTGGATCACATACTGGATCTTCACTGCTCCTCTTTGCATCATACAAAAATGCAAGTCAAATCAATCAAATCAAATAGTAGCTTTCAAAAGAAACATACTACCTCACAAATAGCCAAGCAAGTGGCAACATATTTTTCCTTGGCTATACTTAGCACCATGCAGGACTCCATCCTTCCAAACCAGTAGCCCATACTGGATCTCAAACTGAAGAAGTAACCCAAGGTTCTCTTCTTATCAGTGGTGCTACTAATCCAAATCAACATAGCCATGCAGGTTAGTCTTCTGATCCATATAATACGTGAGCCCATACTCAACTATACCATTTAGGTACCTCACTGCATGCTTTGCAACCAAGTGAGCAAGTCTTATATCCACAAGAACTGGCTCAGGTCATTCACAACAAAGCATGTGCCTGGTCTTGTATTCGTCAGGCACATCAATGAACAAACCATCTGACGATACATCGTGGAATCAACCCTCTCTGATGAGGCATCACTCAATAGCTTCAGGTTCGATGCCATAGGTGTGGCCATGGCCTTGAATTTCATCATCCCAAACCTCTTCAGGATCTCCAGTGCATGCTTCCCTTTTCCAAGGGATATTCCATCTGCACTCTACCAAACCTCCATGCTTAGAAAGTAGTGCATGATACCCAAGTCCTTCATCTTGAAATCGGAAACAAGTCTCCTTCTTGCTACTTTAAAGAGTTCCTCTTCTCCAATTAGGAATAGGTCATTGACATATAACAGGAGCATCACTAGTCTTATGCCTTCAACCTTGAAGTAAAGTTTGGAATCCACTTTACTCTCAGTAAATCCTAGAGCCATCAATAAGTTGTCCATCCTATCATACCATGTTGAACCATAGGATCTTCTACAGTCACTCCCTCTGAAGCGGAGCATCATTCTCCCTCTGCCTTTCGTACTCTATGTATTGAAAAATTCTATAATGGAGTGACAAGTAGCTTCCTCTGCTACTAATATTCTATGTATCCATCTAGGGTCATTGGATACCAAGATCCTCTATCTTGAACTTTGTTTGAAAATTTCTTCTTGCACCCATCTATGAGCTTGTCATCCTCTATAGGATTTTATCTTCAATCTTATAGCAAAGGTTAAGATCTTCATCACTCTAGGTGATATTCAAGCTCCTTATGTAACTATATGTTCTATCCCATGGGTGCCTTCTGAGGTTGTACAAGGCCTTCTTTAATTTGTACACATGAGTTCACCTATCATGTGTCCCAACTCCCAGTGGCTACTCTATGTATACTTTACTTGTCACTAGTGCCAATGTCTCTTCGTAGTCTATGTCTTCTTTCTATGAGAAGACTCATGCTACGAATATTGCCTTGTATCCTACTATGTTTCCATCTACTGCATGTTGGATCTTGAAGATCCATATGAAAGACACTACGGACTTCCCTTAGACATCATTCTCCTTAAACTGATACTCTTTGATCATAGTCTCCTTCCCTTTCTTCTTGTTTACTTCTTCATAGCTATAAGGATCTGCATCAATGATGTCGCTCATCAGTATCACATAACTAGAGTGTGTCTGAGGCCTCTTGAAGTATCGTCATACTATTCTTCATTTTGTATTATTTCTTGCACCCAAGATGGTCTTTATCTCTCGAGGTTGATCTACCATTCTCTTTATATTCTTCTAAAGCTTTTTATTTTGCTATGGAAGCCTCAGGTTCATCTTCATGTATGCTTATTGGAGTGAATATTGAACTGTCATCACTTATTCTTAGGAACAAGTCTCATCCTTATTTTCTTGTAGGATATTGTACATGATCATTCCTACAAGTCAAATGCACTAGTTGTATGGTTAGAAACATTTCATAAGGCATATTCATAATGGAAAATTATTATGCATAAATATATAATCATGCAACTATTTTATCCAATACAACATTCATCCATATCTCGTATACACAGAAACTTTCCAGATGCCTTCCATCTCTACCATAACATTATTGAGATTGTGCACTAATCCCAATTTGTCAGTAAAGAGGTTTCATCCTAGATAAGTAGCAATGGAGTTTTGTATAGCACTATAGGCTACTTACCCATAACATGCATATTAGTAGTATATTATTCATTAATGTAGACATTCTATCATGCATAATACATTTCACAACTAAACAATGTCATATAAACAACTAGATATATAGGAAAATACAATTCAAATACTTATCTTTATTTGTTTCATGGGTAGGCTCCTTATTGAGCCTTCAGCTTTATCATCTTCTTCATTCATAACATCATCATTTCTTATCCAAATGCTAAGATGGATAAGAGGTTCTTCAAGAATTGAGTCCTTCATATTCTTCATCGCTTGCGGGATCTTCTTTGAATCATGAGAGCTTGATATTTAGTTGCTTCTATCTTCTCTTCTCTTATTATGAGTCTAGCTTGTTCTTGTATGCACTCTTCCCAAAGTATGCTAAAGGTAATCACTTCCTTCTGGCACACATTCCTCGAATGAATGAATCCCATGATCTTGGGAGGCCATTCTAGGTGGTTATAACAATATATTATTCTTCTTCGATTGCTTCGTCATAGAAACTAACACTTCCTTTTGTTGTCTTCAAGGATGACACATGAGGGATGCGATGATCTTTAATAGAATCTACAATGATTCTCTTGGCTCTAGCCTTATCCTCATCTCCCTCTGGCTCCTAGAACTTTCTTACTGAAATACTGATCCAAGTCAATTTCTTCAAGGATCATGGAGGTCCTATACTTCTATACTTGGAAGCTGTCAGCTTCACCAATCTTTTCATCAAGCTGGTGTGATTACTCATTTTGAAATGAGAACCTCAAATGTAAATAGAAAAAATTTAGATCTTACCGATTTGAGGTGTCCATCCTCATTCTTGGCTGATATAGGGTTTTTCAGAGACACCCTAATTTTCAAAACTTGGAATTTCAAACTTTTGATTGGATAGAAAGATGGGACTAGGGCTTCTAGAACATGAAGCCCTAGTTTTCCAATTTCTTCTGCATAAATGACTAATATTTCTTCTGCTGTATATCCAATGTTTCAGATTCTTAAAGTTTGAAACTTATCACTATGATAGATTTATAAGTCTTCTTTCAGACCCCACAGGTTAGAGCATAAATGGATTCTCCAAGTGGGACTTATGCTGAGTTTACCAAGGTGACTGTTTTGGGGACTGTTCAACATAGAAAACTTGTATGGACTACCACATGTCACTGTTTCACAGTCTGGGTCTAAATAAATTACCATAGAAACTAAATTCCATTCCCTACCTGTAACATCTTGCAAAATTTCATTTGGACCTTCCTAGCCCGAGATATAACAAATATCCCTAGGTCACATGTTTATGACTATATTCTGGAGGAGTCTTGAACCCTGATTTGAAGGAACCATATCTCCTGAAGTATAGAGAATATGAGGCTGAAACATCTACAAAGTATAAAGAAAGAAGTTTTCTTCGGTCTATAAAAGTTTCAGATTTTGAGCCTTCTCCACTCTTGCATTATAGCGAAAATGCTAGGATTACTAAATTCAGTCTTCTAGAGTTTTCAGGCATGAAACCCTAATTTCCATTAGCTGTCATTGCAGCTGTATTTCGATTGCACAGTGAAAATTCTTTGATTTAGAAACTGCTACCACCAATAGATACACCCTAGTGAGGCACGTTAGCGTAGCCCTCCTTGCTTGATGATCTGTGGAGAGAACACCTTCAACTAGGAAGCCCTAGTTCCTGCAGCTGCACAGTGCCTTCTTTCAGAGAGGCTCTGATACTATGTTAGATTTTTATCCTTTAATCAATATGATCTAGGATCTTATCTGAGAGAATAACATGCAAAACAATAATCACAAGAGACACAAAGAATTTTCCTCGGGGAAACCATAAAGGAAAAAACTCTGCAACTTCCTCAGAGATAGAATGAGCATCGATAGCAAAAGTAAAACCCAAAGATACAAATATGATATTTGGCATCTGTTCTCTCTCACACTTCTGTGAGCTACTCCTCTCTCACTCATGCGCTACTGTTGAGTGAGTGTATGTTTCAAATAGAGAGTATCACTCTCTATTTATTCTTGTTTTTCACTTAACAATTACTCTACAGGGAGGACTTCATTGGGATACTCTAATAACCGTAATATGACTCAACTGTGGGGTATATTTCCCTGACTTACAATGGAGGGTTAACCTCAATGAATTTACATGACTTTATTATATTAATGAATCTCCCAATCAGAGGAACAATCATCTCCAGCGGGGTACAATAAAATACAATAATAAATATACAAGTGAATACATTCCGAAGTTACAAATACATCAATAAGAAACAACCTCCATAAACCCCCAAGTTGTGAATATCTCTTCCTGTTAACACCCAAAAATGGTTAACTACCTCATCTACCCCATTTCATGGCTCATTCTTCCATTTGCCTACCATATTTCCCTGAAAATCCCACTTAAAAGCCTCCAAAAGGCCTAAAATGCCTCCAAAAGGCCATAAAACCATCTAAAAAAGGCTCCAAAAGGCCTAAAATGCCTCCAAAAGGCCAAAAAACCCCTTTTTCCTCCAAAAATAACCAAAATTCCTCTAAAAATAGCAAAAATCCCCAAAAGGGAAGAAAAGGAATAAAAATAATGAGGAAAAAGGAGGAAAACCCTAAACAAGCTGCCCTAAACCACATGGTTTCCAAAACCATGGGCAAGCACTCCACCACTAAAAAACTATAAATAAGTGGTGGAGACCCCTCGTTTCACATCCACAGTCATAAGCATCCTGCCTCTGCCGAAATCATTCTCGAAACCCTAGCTTACCATCAAGCTATTTTCGCCATTGAGAACCTTTTTGGCCCATTTTCCACCACCGGAGAAGGAACGAAAGCAGCTTGGAGCTCGGAACCACCAACATCGGATCAGTGCAACGGACTCCACCAACCTCCTCATTGGAGGTAATATTAATAAAAATCACCGTTACCCATTTCTTTACTGTTTTGCTTTACGTTATTTACTTTTTACTGCTTTAGCTTAGTCTTTATTTCAGTCTATTTTTTGTTTACATTATTGAACTGCTACTAAGGATTCCAGATTCCGTAGTAGGTGCTCATCAGCACAAGCTAGGGTGAAAACCCTAGCTACAGTTTTGGCGACTCCGCTGTCTTTTTCATTTTATCTTTTTTTTTTCCGTACTGTAATTTCGGCTGTCGTTTTCGGCCGCCGGAAACCGCACTTTTTTTTCTTCCGCGACCGCGCCTGTTCGCCCAGAACCCGCGGTTTCGACCGCCGCTGCCATCTACCGACCCGCATCCTCGACCGCGCCTGTTCGCCCAGAACCCGCGGTTTCGACCGCCGCTGCCATCTACCGACCCGCGTCCTCGACCGCGCCTGTTCGCCCCGAACCCACGGTTTCGACCGCCGCTGCCATCTGCCAACCCGCGGCCCAAACCGCGCCTGTTCGCCCTTAACCCGCGGCCTCGACCGCGCCTGTTTGGCCCTAACCCGCGGTTTCGACCGCAGCTTCCATCTAGAAACCCACGCCCTAGACCGCGCCTGTTCAGCCCAAACCCGCGGTTTCGACCGCCGCTGTCAAAAAAGACCCCGCGACCTAAACCGCGCCTGTTTCCTTTAAACCCACGGTCCGCGACCTGTTTTTTGCATTTGTTTCCACGCCGAAACCCAGCCGATTTGCCTCCGTTTTTTCCTGCACTTACACAGCCACCTGTTCCATTTGCAGCCCTACAGCCATTTATGTTTCTTGTTTTACAGCATTTTTTCCAGCATTATTTATTTCAGAAAAAGTTTGCATGGTAAAAGTTTCTTACAGTTTTTCATACATTATTGTTGTTATTGAGTAGCTGTTATAG
>LPNX010561993.1:131364-202146 GCA_001517045.1 Pseudotsuga menziesii | reverse complement strand
TTCGTATTCAGCTGTGTTGTTAGTACATTCAAACTCTAACCTACAGGATAAGAAGTATTTATTTCTTTGTGGATCAATAAGGACGCAGCCGGCCCCTGATCTTTCTAATGTTTTTGAGCCATCAAAATATAAAGTCCAACAAACATTATCTACTGGAAAAGAATCTACTGCTACGGCTAAATCTACTATTTTACAGTCAAGCTCATCAGCCTGAGAAAAATGAAGGAGATCAGGCTGGGTATTAGATGTGCTGCTAGCCTCTTCCGCTTGATAATTCCCCGGTTCTAGTTCCAGAAAGTAGTTTCCCAATACAGATTCAACTGGCATATTCTTTCCATCCAATTGAGTGACATTGTATTTCATATGAGGCTCCCTCAAAATCTTGATCTGATTAGGACTTCCTTTGTATGGCAACCAAAGATGTGACCAATCTGTGGCGAAATACCCATTTAATTTGGCTGACCAATCTCTACTCAAGACCAAGCCGTACGCATCTGGTATGTCAGCCACTACAATGTTGATGACTTGGCACACTCTATCGTCGGACGCCAAGTGGATTAACACGTCTTCCATCTCGCCAACTACCTTGACGTCAGTTCTATCCAACTGCACCACTTTCCATGTGGTTGGCTTAGGCTTCCCATTTATTTTCTTACAAACCGATATGGGCATGACATTGATCGACGCCCCTGAGTCTGCTATACAATTGTGCACATTATGATTAAAAATTTCAAAGTTAAAAGGAAAGGCGGGTGTTTGGTTTTGGACTTACCACCAATGCTGGCCTCCCCAATTTCTTCTTCTTGCCGCGGCTGGTTGTCAGTGGGCAACTTTTCTTCTGATGTCTCCAATGCTTTCAACAATCTTTCTTTTTGCTGAGGTATTCTACACATTTCGAACAGCGGGACGTTTGCCTTTATCTTCTTTAAATCTTCAACAACATCATATTCGATTAGTTGTCTACTGGGCTGAGGTTTATTAGCGCTCACATTTTCTTCGCTTGGCTTAGGTGATGTTCTAAGTTGCCTCGGATCCTGGCTGGTAATGGCAAATTCCGGAATCGGATTAGCCACGACTTTGTCTTGAAATTTCTTTTTAATATTTCTTTGCAGCCTTCGAATCTTTGGGAGCAGAAGACTGTCATCACTTACTTCCCCTTTGCTCCTAGTTGTGACGTTAGCCTCCCTGACATCTTTGCGCATCTGAGTGTTTCCTTCTTGCGCATCTAGTACTGAAACAGAACTCCATAAGGCCATAGTCTCTTCTTCTTCCGGTTCTTTTGTTGAAGCAACGTTTTCTTTTCTTTCCTCCTCATCTTCTTATGTCAATCTTGAATCCAGCATCTGATTCATGACCAATGTCATCGAATTTATCCATTGCGGACAGTTCTTTTCGGAATGGGGCTGTTGATGAAAAGTACAGAAATTATCCATACCTACCTCTGTGAGGTTCATGGATGCAGTTTTCTGAGAGGGGGGAGGGGTCTGGCTGCCGTCCTCCCTTTTCTTATAATACGGCCTGAAAAACTTGTGTGCTTCTTTTTCTTTCTCCAAATCTATGACCTTGTTAGACAGCTTCTGTACCATTTTGGCCATACCTTCGTAATCTGGTGTTTTCTCTTCTTTGGGCTTAGTAAACAACAGCGTTCTCCTTTTCTCCCCTGACTGTTCAGGGTAATCTTCAATGCTCTCCCTTTCTGCTTCCACTACTTCTGCTTCTTCATAAGTTTCCGTCAAAGTGGGTTTGGCCCTACCTTTTGCGAACATGGCCAGGTCAGGACCTAGAGCTGATGTATAATACTCGATCAGGACCTTTTCTGAAGGTTTATCTGCATCAGAGAAATTTTTAAGATAGGCTGCAAATCTTTGCGTAAAACTGTGCACTTTTTCTTTCTTTTCTTTTTTTAAAGCACAAAGTCCTTTCATCAGGGCAGCATGCGTCTTTTGGACTGCATACTTACTTCTAAACATTCTTTCGAAGGTGTTCCAATCTGGAATGGAATTGGCAGGCAACCTGAAATACCAAGAGGCAGCGGCTCCTTTAAGAGTGTGTGGAAAAAGTCTACAAACCACATCTTCATGCTCCCCTTCCCGTAATCCTTCTATAGCCAAATAAAAACTCTGCAAGTGGTCGTCTACCAATATCTTCTCATTGGGATCAAACTTAGGCAATAACTTTTCGAAGGCTTGAGGTAGGTCGTGCAAAGGCGCGGTCAGATTTAGAGGTGATCTAGCTTTCCATGCGGGTGGGGGGTTTGGAGGATTAGGGGGCTGGTTTGCGTTAGCTGCTGCCATAAGTCGAGGTGGAGAGTGCGGAGGTGAACCAACTGGGGTGTGAATAGGAGAAGTGTAAGGAGTCTCAGGGCCTTCTTGATTCAAAGGTAGCTCTACTTCTTGTAAGGCAGTCTCTACTAGTTCCTGCCAATCTCCAACCAACACTGAATCTTCTATCAACGGAAGATCTTTCCTCTTATATTCTCTTTTAGGAAACTCATGGATGATAGGTAATCCTCCAATCTTCTTTAAGTATGCCCTGGTGTGTCTTCTTAGATCGTTAACAATCTCGTTGCGAACAGGGTATAGATGTTCTCTTTCTTCCGGAATTGAATTGCGTGGTACACTACTTTCAGAACTGTAACCAGTGGAATATTCTCGGGAAAACGGGTTTCCTTGGCCAGCCATGCACTGGCGGCCCTCCTTCTAGCGCCAAAACTGTTGAGGCCTGGAAAATCGCAGGCGGCAACAGTAAAGGATTCTCCCCAATCAGCGTTCCCAACTAGCCCGCTGACTGTTTGGTATAGGGAATCCGTCTGGTTTGCGGTCCGGCCACCGTTGGTCAAAGTAACAACGAGGGTTTACCGGTTGTGGCCCGGTCCACCGGAATTTGTATTTTTGACTTAATAGGAAATGATATGCACGTGCCTAACTAAATGCAGGCTGGTTCAAATGCAGGGAGCTTGTCACAAAGTGATGCGCAGGTTCTTACCTCTCGTCTTATGCTCACAAGCAAACAAACCAGATACGAACAGAAATAACTAACCATCTAAACTATCCCTAGGGAGCGAGGCTATCTTCTTAAATGAGAAATAAAGAAAACACATACTGTAAGAAAACTACAGATAGCTGATACTTTTCCCACAGCACATGAAAACTACAAATATTCAAATAACCAGTTAACCGATCATTCTATAACAGCAATTATTACTCATAGTGCAAATGCATCCCAGAAAAGACTGCAGAATAATCAACAAGAACTTAGGTTTGGAACTTCAAATATCCTCACAGTGCATGAAATACAGCTAAACACGAAATAGTTCTTCTTCAGCATTATTCATTAAATAGCATTGATACACTTCACTTCTTTACTCTTTCCAGCAGACAAAATTGCAGTTCACTTCGCAAAACGAAATAGTTCCTCTTCCGAGTCAACAAATACAAAATTTTCTAAGGGAAAAAGCCTTTATTTCATCGGGCTTCCCATTATTTAAACAACCATAGATGTCCCCTGGGTTCCCTCGGCGCGTGACCTTTCAGCTCTCTTGGCGATTCAGTTTCCTTCCTGGCCGTTTCGTTTTCTTCAATCATTTGAATAAACGTTTTACCTTCTGATAGTAACTGCTGAAACGTTTCAATGGCGCCTTTGCCATCTGTTTGGGTTGTCTTTTTCCTTGCCGCATGCTGCCTTCGTGACCCCTGTGATTTTCCCTGCACGAAATTTATGCGCATTATCCACTAACTTGAGAAATCAACCATCAAAATTTTGTAACCCTAGTGAAAGATTCACAAAGACATTGGCCTGGCTTTAAGGGCGAAAACTTATGAAGGGAAACGGCTGTCGGGTGAGCTAAAAAATCAGACATCGGATGGGTAAGTTTCTGGGGAGCCGCAACGGCGGGCGAGCACGGGAAGAGAGGAAGAGGAAAACGAGCGTCGTAGGTGATTGGGCGGCAGCGGAGAGTGGTTCGGTGGGCAGACTGCTCCGCCACCCGCAACGGCGGACGGGATGCAAGCTACGGACAGGCGACGAAAGCTGCAAAGGCGATAGTTCGGGCGTCAGGTGAGACTCAAGTCGGGGCCCGACTTTATCTACCCAGCCGCAACGTCGAGTGCACCGGAATTCCGGGGCAAGCGATTCACCACCCGAATCGGGCGTCGGAGAGAAGTGGGTCGGGCGGAGACTTTGTTTTGAGGGCCGCAACGGCGGGTGAAAACGAACTCTACCTCCTCCAAAAGAGGCCCGATCCAAAGAGAGCAAACATTAGGATTAAATTTCACCCTAAAAATCGTCTTTTCCCCTGCTCATGCAAAATTTTAAACTTTGACGGGTACCATAAAAACGCACGACTCAAACTAACTTGGCCAAACACTTAAAAGTCGAGTAATCGATTTCAAACACAAGATAAGCTCCAAGACGCCAAACTTTCAATCAGTAGGTTTGAGCAACAAATGACAAGGAGGGGTCCCTGAGTTTAAGTAAAGACTAAAATCGGGGAAACAGGTTGCGGCAGCAACAGGATGATTGGGGGAAAATACAATAAATGGATTGTTATTTTGCAAGAGTTTGATCTCGAATTCGTTTCGGCGAAATCGAAGAAATTGTTGATCTTTGCGGAGCTCATATCTGATTTTCCAAGTTTGGAGGAGGAAGAGGTTTATGAGGATACGTTTGTCGATGAGCATATTTTCCTTATCTCATCTTTGGACCCGTGGTATGGGGATATCATTGTATATTTGCAAATGTTGAAGGTCCCTACTAACCTTTCGTGGGATGAGCGACGACAATTACGTCATGTAGCTAAGAACTACCTTATAGTGGATAACACTTTGTACCGCCATGGGTTATATTCCATTTTGCGTTGTTGTTTAACCCTTGATGATGCTGAGGTTGTGTTGAATGATTGACAAGGAGGGGTGTGTGGTGGTCATTTATCTGGGATTTCTATACCCAAAAAATCTTGAGAGTAGGATATTTTTGGCCGTCGATCTTCAAAGATTGTGTTAAGGCGGTCAGCAAGTGCCACCATTGCCAGGTGTTTGCATGTAATATGTGCTCGCATCCAGCCCTGTTACATCCTATTATCACCACCGGTCCCTTCACCAGGTGGGGGCTTGAATTTATGGATTGCAACCCAGTTTCAGCTAGGGGGCATCATCACATTATAGTGGCTGTCGATTATTTCACGAGATGGTCAGAGGCTATGCACACTATTAAATCTGATGGTGAGACAATTGCGCATTTTGTTTTCAACCAAATTATTACTCAGTTCAACATTCCAAATGAGCTTGTCACTGACCATGGTAGGCACTTTCAGAATAAAATGATGGAAGAGTTGGCTTCAAAGTTAGGGTATAAGCAGGAGCATTCATCTTCTTATTAGCCTCAGGAAAATGGACAGGCTGAAGCAGTGAACAAATAACTTAAGTCCATTCTCCAATGAACCATCGCACAAAGCAAGATGAATTGGCATATCAGGTTATATCCTGCTTTGTGGGCCTATAGAACTAAGGTTAAGACTGCCACCGTTTTCTCTCCATATCAGCTTGTGCATGGGGTGGAGTCTATCTTTCCGGTTGAATGCAAAATCCCTTCGTTGAAGTTAGCTATAGAGATTTTACCAGACACTTCCACATTGGAGGAATGTTTGGTCCACTTAGAGCAATTTGATGAGTAGTGCCGAGATTCCTTAGTGGCTCTAGAAGTAAATAAGCGTCGTGTCAAGGCCCAATATGATAAGTCTATCCATTCGAGGAGGTTTAGTGAAGGTGATTTGGTCCTTTTATGGGATCAAGCTAAAGAAACCTTGGGGGAAGGAAAGTTTAATCCCATGTGGCATGGTCCTTACGTGGTTAAATGTGTCACTAGAGAAGGGCGCCTATGAGATAGTGGATTATGAAGGGACAGTCTTGGTGAAGCCTAGAAATGGGCTCTATCTTACAAAATACTATGCATGATCTTCAGCTAGGGCTGATTGTTGTATATTATTGTACAGTTTTTGAGTTACATAGTTAGGTCTTCTTATGGTGATCGGGTTTGTTGGTTAGCTTCCATTTCTTATGGTAGATGGCAATGGAGTCTTTTGTTTACATAGGATTCGCTGATGGTGCTAGCGTCACACTCAAAACTCAGCTTCGGCTGCTTGGGTGATTATACTCCTACGGGTCAAGTATTGTCTTCAAGAGGTGTATGTTTATGGCCTTCTTCAAACAATATTGCTAAATATAGTGTCGTTATTGATTTTATTGCGTGATTCCATTTCACATGGTGTTCTCTCTCTTGAGGTATTTCTTGATTCGCAGTTAGTGGTTTCACAGCTTAATGGTTTGTATCGTATTAGGGATTCAGTTTTATTATGAAGATTCTTACGTGTGAGATTGCTAGAATGAAAAATTGAGAATATAACATACATTCATGTTTCAATAATTTTTAATCAAGTTGCTGACTCATATGCTAACTATGTGTTAGAATGGAATTTGTTTCATAGACCATAAGCATATCACAAACATACATGTTTGCACACATGTAAATAAATAATCGATCATCATAAAAGTTTTTCATTAACATCCAAAATGTGATGTCATAATACATAAGTGTCATAATACAAAATTGGGGCTTTTGAGCCACCAAAATATAATACACAGTAGTACAAAAAGAAATACTCTCAGGTCTCTAAGCCTGAGGAGGAGGATGGGGGTTCTGATCATGGTAGTACACCATGGCGATAGCTAGCCGTCGAAATAATCAAACCCATGCCCGTGGTACACCAACCACCTGGCACTGCATGGCCTCAGGCAAGTCCTCGACTTGCGCCATGGGTACCCTATGTGTCAAGCGTACGGAGTTTGTGTGGATGCTTTGGAGCGTCCGCTCTACATCTGCACCCATGATGCCGTCTCCTCTTCCCCTCCATCTATGATGAGGGAAAACATCCAGTCTCCATGGTCCAACTTCTGCATACACTTGACAGATTGTCACTATGTGTCATCACACCAAAACATGTCTTTTGAGTCAATATATCAAAAACACAAAAAAATATAATAATTTCAAGAACTTAAGGTGGGTTTGGGATTCGTTACCTATGTCGCCATATGTCGCTCCTGGTGGTAGGGACATGTCTGGATCTCCATGAAAATCTATCCCTGCATAGGGGTAGTCATCGATGGTTATGATATGCCTCCGCCACCATGGAAAGAAGTCCATTGGGTAGGGGTTAGCCACTATAACTCTGCCTAGTCTGTGCATAACATTTTACCAACATCGTTGGGTTGGGTCTCGAACTCCATATGGAGGAATGTCCACTCTTGGGCTTATCCCTGGTACACACTCAAAGAAGAACATGTTCAGTATGTTGTTGAAACCAAATTTTCTCACCTTTCCCATCTTGCAGTCACTGAGTTGCTACTTCATGTTTCTCAATAGTGTAGTGCTCCAGTCATACAGTTTGGGTCTCATACACTCCATGGCATAGAACATCAATGGCTGGGAGGCCTGGTGGACTAAAGCTAAGACGACTATTTTGCCAAGTGCCAATAGTATGGCCTTCAGTCCCAACACCTGGATCGAGTTTGTTGGGATTTGACTCCCAACCTTTTCCGTGTCCGGAAAGCAGTACACCGCAATGTACTCATCGATAGTCAATCCACCTCCTGGCCTGCGAGATCAGAGATTTACCACCTCTCCTCGTTGGGATAATCCAGTGATAAAGTATATGTCCTCAATTTCTATATTGAGCGACATCCCGTCAATGTGAAAAGACTCAGATTCTAGATCCCAATAATCCACTAGCATCTGCAGGAGACTTGGTTTGGCCCTCAAGATGCCAAGACACCAAAACTTATACTAGCCGCATGCACACAAAGCTTGTTAGGCCATTAAGTCACCCTACACTACCTCTTCTACATCACCATGTTCCCTCTCCCTCCATTCTAAAACCATCCTACACAAAAAACAAGAGTTTTGATCATTATTTACCCTTGAAAACCTCATTCGCGGCCGCGTATGTACGTGGGTTTGGGTATTTTTTCCGCGTATGGCCAGCCCTATACACGGAAAAAACCCCGATAGTCACATGGGACAAAACGCACACTTTAGGATGGCATAAAAAATTAAATGGACCATGAAAACTTTAAAAAATTGCATGAAATAGGAAGAGGAGGACATGAGGAGTTACCTAGATTAAACAGTGTCGAATTTCGTTGGACGATGCTCCCAGAATTTGAGTTGGAAGTTTTGAGCTCAAATGGGTAAAAAATTCAAATGATATGGAATTTTTGAATTTTTTACTATTTATAGAAATTTTTTGAAAATTTTTACCCACTTTCTATAGTTTTGATCATTTCTGACCATTTTGGGCTATTTTGGACTAATTTGATGATGTAGGAATCTGTTTTGAGCGTGATTTGACCATGGTTTTGACCTGTTTGTTTCGATTTCAGGTATTATGTCTAAACTGGCATATAGGTTAGGTTTCATATCCGTTTGCACTTTGCATGACCTTATGACCGTTTCATTATAACCTTAGGTATGACCCCATTCTATCTTATCACGAAACCTCCTTGTTGCTTTTAGAAGTGAGATGCTATGAATGGTAGAGCTTGACCATACATGGGTACCCTAGTTAGCTCCTATTTTGCATTTGGTTCCCATGCCAACATTTTTCCTTTAGGGTGTGGGAGTCATTTGTATAGTATCTCCATGACTTTTCGCAAGAGCCTCATACTCCTCTTGATATTTTTGCTGGCCTTTTCCCCGGGACTCCCTTATGTCAAGTTGTAATTGCATTATCATGAGTTTTGCATGCCTTATTGAGCCTTATGCTGGCTTCCCTGACTTTGATTATCAGCCATATATCCCGAGCTTGTCTCATGTCTAGCTACGTAGAGCCATTTTATATATCTTTTGCAGCTTGATTCCCCATTTTTCCGAGAGGGAACCTTTCCCCCGAGTGTCTTTATCCTACACATGTTTCCTTGCAGTGAGCATAGGTATGTTCTACTACTTGGAACTAGTTTGTTTTCCCCTTGACACTTGTCTCCTCCTAGTCTGTAACTATAAAGCACTTTTATTATTTTTCAATCTTTTCAAAATATTTGAAAAAGTCCAAAAAAATCAAAAAACCAAAAAGCCAAACAAGAAAAGATGTTATCTTTGGTAGCAATTGAGTCGTGTCACCTTCAAACAGAGCACTGTATATCACATCCATTGGTTGGGTTAGTAGTTTGACTTTAGGAGCTATACTCGTTTCTCTAATTTTATCTCCGTCGACTGGTTAAGCTTCCAGTCCCTCTGGAGCCTCTATCGATGCCTCTTGTGTCGCATAGATGTCCCAGTTTTGTATATTAAGTCTATGCTACCTACATTCAGTCACCATTCACCTTTATGCTCTTGTTCGAAGGAGGTTGAATCCTGAGTCGGCCATTCCTGTTCCTTGTCCTAGTTCGTGCACATTATGATCAAGTCCTTCCACATTATACAGCTTTGCTGAGTACCTCGTGTTGGATGATGGGGGATGCCTTAATGCCCTCCTTCCAGGGGATTTCATCCCATCAACTTCAGATCATTTAGTCTGGGATAGGAGTCTAGAGTCATTTTGAGTGCCTTGAGACTTACAGTCAGCAATGGTAGGTTCTCTCACCATAGACAGTTTTGGGAACACATTAATGTCCCCTGATCGATGGATTCTTTCAAGTGTTCTACCTCAACACATTTATTCACACTTGTTCTTTTGCACTCTAGTACCTTGATTCCCATTTTCATTATCGGTGGGTGATCTCGCATCTGTTAACGGTATACATCAATGACCGGTAATCAGACGATGGACTGCTGTGTTTGACCTCAACACCTTTATTCACATAGTAGGACATGTACTCATAGCAGTTTGTGTAGAATACTTTTCATATTGGTGGCGTTCCAGATATGCTACCTCCTTGATCGTGCCAATGTTCATGAGATTTCAGTTCTCGTGACTTGATTCCAGTGTATGTCAAATATCTTCAGCCATTATGGAGATCTTGATCCATTGTATATCTTCAGCTTTCATGGAGATCATGATCCTTTGTATATCTTCATCATGGATATTCTGATCTATCTACATTGTATGTGGCGATGACCACACATGTCATATTTTGTATCATGCTTATTCATGGCCATTGTACTCTTATGTATCTGGGACTAATGTATGTACTTGCAGTCATATGTAGAGATATTTATACTATATTGTTGGATGTCTAGTTCTTCCACCTAGTTCTTCATCACTCCACTTCTAGGATGGACTTATAATGTATTTCGTCTATTGTATCACCCCTCTGACCTCACACATTAGGGGGCATCTATTATAGCTGATTTTACCACACATGGTAGATCACATATTTATGGCCTTCCCTATCCCTCTGCAGACTCTTTGGACCCCATGGACCATTTTTGTACCTTTGATGTTTCCAAGATCATCCCTAAAAACATGCATTATTTTCCATGCGTGACTTTTAAACCCATTCTCGCGTATATATGCGGATATGACCCTTAAACTCGCGTACATCGGGATGTGTGCAAAAGGCCAAATAGTTTTGGAGTTTTCCTTGATGTGGATCCGAGTCACTTGTCTCTCGGCCTTCCATATGCCTTGAGATCGCTCGGATTTGACCTTTCATTAACCCATTGAAGCACTACATAAGGAACCCTTTGGATACATTGAAAGGAGAGAAATTGAAAAGCAAGAAAACTATAGTCCATTTTTGCCGAAGCTTGATTATATTTGAGTCTGCATCCCTTTGTCCCTTTGGAGCACTTTTTGTTCTTCCCAAGCTTGCCTTTGCTTGTGATATTTCTATCAAGAGATGATGGATTGAGGTGGTGGAGGCCCAGTTGGAGGACTCAGTTTCTCTAGTTCGCAGATGTGCCGATAGAGGTTGTCATTCTTATAATCTCTAATTTATATTAATAGAAATATCTTTTCATGTCCAATGATGTGCATTTAAATGAATATTGAGTCCATGGATGCTTTTAATTGCTTATACATTATTGATTATATATGCTAGAGTAGGTCTTACACAATTATATAGCATGCTTGTCTTGTTTGCTGATTGTTGAGAGAGAAAATTGATAACACAAGCGAGATTGGAAAAGCTCAATGGGGATCTTCATCAACCATCCGGAATAAGGTATGTTTCAAGATCCTTTAGTGTTATATGTTTATTTCTCTTGCATATTGGGAGGGATTGATTTCTGTGGTTACTCTGTCTGTTGTGGTACCCCAGGCCATAGGAAGTTTTCTCCGTAATAGATGCCATTTGGTTTGATGAATGTTGGGGCTACCTTTCAAAGAGCTATGGATATAGCCTTTATTGGTGAAAAGGAAAAATTTGTTGTGATTTATTTGGATGATATCACAGTGTTTTCTAAGTCAGATGAGGAACATTTAAGACATCTCAAGCAAACCTTTTGAAATGTAGGAAATTTGGAATGTCACTAAATCCTAAGAAGTCTCATTTTTCTATTCAGGAGGGTAAACTTTTGGGACATCTAGTTTCAGCAGATGGAATTAGAATAGATCCTAAAAGAGTTAAATCAATTCTGAAAATCAGTCTTCTAAGAAGTAAAAAAGATGTTCAATCATTCATTGGAAAATAAATTTTCTGAGATGGTTTATACCAAATTTTTCTGAAACAATAAAGTAGATAACAGATATGTTAAGGAAGGATCAAGAGGTGAAGTGGACAGCAGAAACCAGAGCTTCATTTGAGAAGATAAAAGAGGCCCTTACGAAAGCACCAGTGTTGGTGAGCCCAGATTTTTCAAAAGCGTTTTTGACATTTTCTTTTGCATCTCAGGATACAGTAGCTATTGTTTTATTACAAAAGAATGTAGATGGACTAGAGAAGCCTATTGCTTTCTTTAGTAAGACTCTCAGAGATTCATAATTGAAATACAATACATTGGAGAAACAAGCATATTCACTGGTAAAAGCATTGAAATTTTTTAGGATTTATATTTTGCATTCAAAGATCGTTTCCTATGTACCTAATGCTGCTATAAAGGACATTTTAATTCATCCTAATAGTGAAGGAAGGAGGAGAAGATGGATTGCAAAGATCATGGAGTATGATGTGGAGATTACACTCACTAAACTGGTTAAAGGATAGTTCCTGGAAAAGTTATTGGTTGATTCAAATTGTGAAGCTCTTGGTCTTCATATGATGGCTTAACAATCAATATAGGAAGAGTTACAAAAATGGCATGATAAGGAACAGATTATGGACAAGTATGTAGAATCAGAATGGTATGCTAATATAGTTCATTTCTTATTACATTTACAGTGTCCTATGCATTTAGACAAAATGACAGACAGATCACTGAAATTGAAGGCCACTAAATACTGTTTAATAAATCAGTAGTTACATTGGAGGGATCCAGGAGGAGTATTGCTCAGATGTTTGGAGAAGCCTGAAATTGAAGAAGTGATTTCAGAATTACATGAGGGTGCCTGTGGAGGTCATAAATATTGGAAATACACTGCTTATAAAATGTTAAGATCTGGATACTATTGGCCTTCTTTGTTTTTTGATGTATATCAGCAAGTTAGGGCTTGTGTTCCATGTCAAAAGTTTGCTGGTAAGAAAAAACTTGTGTCCCTACCTTTGAAGCCCATTGTTGTAAATGCTCCTTTCCAGCAATGGGGTCTGAATTTGATAGGTGAGATTAATCCTGCTTATTCCGGTCAACATAAATGGATACTTATAGCTACTGACTTTTTTACAAAATGGGTGGAAGCCATTCCTACAAGGAATGCAACTGATAAGGTGATCGTTAATTTTATTCAGGAAAATATTTTGAGTAGGTTTGGTTGTCCTAAGACATTGTTGACTGATAATGCTAAGGCTTTCAAGTTTAAAACTATGGTTAGTTTTTGTGAGCAAAATGGGATTTCTTTGAAGCATTCTACACCTTATTACCCTCAAGGGAATGGATTGGTTGAATCAACTAATAAGAATATCATTCAAAGCATTTGAAAGATGTTAATCCAGAACAAGAGATCATGGGATTCAATGTTGAAGTATGCACTCTGGGCAGATAGGATAACTACCAAGAAAGCCATCGGTTCATCCCATTTTCAGTTAGTATATGGCACTGATGCTATTTTTCCAATTCAATTAGGTATTCCAGTTATTAAATTTTTTTAGGATAATCAAGAAGAGCCTAATGATATTCAAAGAAGAATCTTTTCATTGATTGAATTGCAGCAGAAACGTGAGGCTTTAGCTAAAAAAGCTCAAGCTTATAGCAAAAAGATTAAGGAAAATTTTGACAGAAAGGTAGAGGAAGACACATTTTCTTATGGAGACATGGTACTTAGGTGGGATTACAGAAAAGAGAAAAAGGGTAAGCATGGAAAATTTGACAACTTATGGCTTGGTCCTTTTATTATTTCAAAATTTTTGGAAAATAATACCTTCATACTGCACAGCATGGAAGGTGAAGAATTGTCCAATCCTGTGAATGGACGATTCCTCAAACACTTTTACAGTTATTGAAGGTGAAAGAATTGTCATTCATTGTATATATCGGTGTGAGATAAGTAGAATAAAGAATCCATAGACCAATGGAAATTTTATAGAATAGTGGGTAGTTTCAGTTGAGATGGCAGAAGGCACTGATCTACAGGTTCTTGAAACCTCACAAGGAGGATTTCATCCCGCAGCAGGAGCTAGATGTTATAACTAGATATTGTTCTTGGTTGATATGTGTGTTTTTTAAGACATTTATTTCCTATTACTTTACATTTTTTAGTTGGTTTTGAGGTTTCATAGTGGTAAGTACATTTTTGTTTGATTTTATGCTTATAATTGTTTTAATTTATTTCATTTTATTGGTTTTAAAGTTTTCTTTGGGCTTATTTAGTGTTATATATCTTTAAAAGTAAGAAAATATTATAATAAATTTTATTCCAAGCTTTATATTTATGACCTAATCCTCGTTTCTGAGTCATTTTTCAAAAAATATTTACAAGAGAGATTCCTGTAGCACAAAGTTAAGAGTCAATGTAAAAAGGCGCTACAAGAATCTCGAATCATTGAAAGAAGTGGTGGATAATCATGGCTATTGCAAAGGAAAATATTGGAAGCTTACAAACAGTTGTTGAAGACATAATGACGCATGTTCATGACTCCAGTCCATAATCATGACAAGTGTATGAGGACGTGCAGAGATTACCGGGAAAATCGTGATCTGGATTGACATGATTTTGATTACGTAAGGATTATTTGGAAAATTGTGAGCCTTCCTATCACGTTTTTTTTGTTCTAGTTATTTTTATTGTTGCACGGAAGGAGTTTGAATATTTTTTAAGTTTATTGAAGAAGTATACAAGCAAGTTACGACACAGAGATGAAGAAAAGTGGAAAGACTAATAGATATGAACCTACTAATACGAGTTGGGAAAACAATTTTCCTGATTGTGCAGCATTGTTTAAAATGGAAGGATGGTTCAATTTCTTCGAAAGAATCATAGGTTTTAATCCATAAGTATCATATCATTTCTCTCAGGGTTTCGTTAAGGATACGGTTACATTTGATACTCTTAAATTCGAACTGACAAAATAGTTGATAGCAGAAGCTACAGGTATGTTAAGAGATGGAGAGAAGTGGTTTAATAAGTTTCCTTTCAGCTTTAACCCAAAATATTTCCTGTTACCAGAAATCGAAGCTCTAGATTGGGGAAAAGGCATTCACTTGGACAAATTCAAGCCGATGTGGAAAGAAGCTATTCGAATATTGTAGAACTACATTACATGTGAATGGAGGTTTGCTTTAGTTTTCAAATACCATATTAGGTTTTTGCAACATCTAAATCAGCAGTCGAAGATGACCTTACCTTTCTTCTTCTTGAAAAGTCTTCAAAAAATGTCCAACAGAATTAAATGGCATATGGATCATACTCACCAGCCTGTTTTTCATCATGGATTAATAAAATTAATTATTTGCACAGTCTTGCAGAAGAAGAGTAGAAGTTGGGATCATTTTCTGTTCTGGTCAGGTTTCCCTAATGAAAAAGAAGATCAAGTGAATAAGAGCCTGATGAACAAGCAATTTGGTTTTGCTAAAAGGTTCAAGAAAGAGTTAATGAATGAGCTGGTACACGATAATGTTCAAGAAAATTGTTCAAGTCAGGGAATCGAAGAACCCGTGGATGAATATTTAAGAGAAACGCTTGATGGTAACTCAAAGAAGGTTTTGAAGAATGATGAAAAGGATCAGAAATCTGTTTCAAATCATGAGGATAAGTTAGGTTTAACAAAGAAAAATTAGAGTTTCATATTTGTACAGGAAATCACAACAAAGGTTCCTATTGTAGCTGAAATGAGGGATGATACTTTACAGGTCTCAAATGTAAAGTTTCAAAGGAAAGATCCTGTACATGTGAAAGAAGTAAATTGGAGGCCGAAAGAGAGAGTTAAAAACAAACTTAGACATAATATGAAAAGGATCTTAAACCCTAAATTAAGGAAAGAAACAATTACTGAGATTGAAGATTCTTTAATTGAAGAAGATATAGAATATGAAGAATACTTAAAATCTCACAAAGTTTATATTGAGGAATAACATTCAATGTTATTAGAGTCATACCTAGGAAGAGATAAATTTTTAGAAGAGCCAATCACTTTCGGCATTGAACGAGGTGTGTCTTCATAAGTTCCTGTTGTACAAGAAACAATTAAAGATAGAGAAGAAGATGACCTCATTTTTAAGAAAATAGATATCCCATGGCTGTCAGATAAAGCTTCTACATTACAGGGAGGAATGTACATAGATTCAGAAACTGAGAACCTTAAGAAAAATGTGAAGCAATACAAATTTCATATTGGTTTTCTTAGTGAGACTAATGATGGATTAGTAATGACTATTACAAGACTTAGAGAGGACCTTGATGATATCAATACACACTATCAAGAATTGATAGTTGTCTCAAAAGAGGCCTTGATGAGAAAAAGACAGGTTCAGAGCTAGGCTGAAGAATTAAACCAAAAAGTTCAAAGTCTGACCCAGCAGAATGAGGTGTTACTAAATAGGATTACAAGTTTAGAGATAGAGCAGCAGCGAAGCATAAAACAGTCACATGCTTTAGAAGGAATTACTTTGTTGGCGGAGGTAGCCAAGAATGTATGAATGCTTCTAGCGACCAGGTGTCAAGTAGTTTATTTTGTGATAGTTAATAGTTTATTATATTTTAAAATACAACTACTTTTGTAACTATTTCAAACTCAGGCCTAAAAAATTATTTTTGACAGTTATGTAACCATTTTGGTTGGAAAAGGATAAATGTAGGAAATGAAATAGAAGTAGGGTTTGAATTTTGTGCAAGAAGAGGCTCTAGTGCTGGATGTATTACAAGCTAAGACTCATGACTCTTATGTAAGTTTGAATACTGATATTGATTTTATACATACTAATAAGCCACTTTATATGTCATGTTGGTTTTGTTTATGATCTGTCTGATCACTCAATGTACAACTTCATTTCTTATTTCATGTTTTTACTCATGCAAATGGTTGTATGTTGTGGATGGAATCAGTATTATATTTGTAATCTTTATGGTTTATTTTTCTGTGTTTGATCCCCATTTATTTATACTCGTTCATGATTCAGTACTTGTGTTAGCTTGTTGAAGTTCTTACCTTCTTGTTCATGAATTTTCAAACCAAAATCAATAAAACCCAATTACATTTTACTTTTATTTTTGAGATTGTTCTAGCTTGTTCTTGTGGTAGTCTGGGAACAATTTCTAGTACAAACAGGTACATTTTGAGTGCTAACAAATTGGCGTCTTTGACAAGGACTAAAGTGAAAATCAGCCTTGTGAGATGAAAAAGAATCCAAGAAGAAATGGTTTCTATGGGAGAACAAAGACTTCTACATTTGAAATAGGTTATGTATTTTCCTTGGTGACTCCACATTTATTTTGATCAAGATTTCAGAAGGAATCATGGATCCTAGGAGATCACATACATGAGGTAACCCTAACACTGAAACATTACTAAGTGTCGAAAATCTAGAAATGTTGCTTAGAAATAAGGGAAAAGAACAAATAGACATTTCTCAGTTTGGTGCTTCATCTTCTCAAAAATTTCATAGCATTCAGTATTCTGGGCAGGAAACAAATTTCGAAAGGTCCTTGTTGAAATCAAAATCTGAATCTGATTTGAGGAAAACAAAAATTAATCCTAGTAGGTTAGAATCATATTTGTTTGATTCTCTTTGGCATAATCTTCAAAACTCTGTGAAACCTGAAGAAAGAAACCCTTTTGTTCAAATATTTCAGCTTTATATCCCACCAATTATTCAAACCCCTCCATCCTTTCAATCTCATCCTCTTGTTCCAAATCCACCTAGACAAATGGCTGCTAGGTTTGCTCCATTGGCCTTACGTGCTGTACTGCATGACCTTCCTCAAAATTATGCCCATAAAATTCCCTTCTATGACATGGATGGAAATTTCATAGCAAGATAGCATGTTGATAGATTTAACGACTATGTGGACTTGGAGTTGGTTGATTAATATGATTTTAAGATGAGGTTGTTTGTACTATGGCTGTCGGGAGAGGAAAAGAAATGGTTTATATATCTACCTGCTAGGTCCATTAGCACATTTGAAGCTTTCTAAAACTCATTCTTAGAAACATGGGATGATAATACAAGTCCTTTGTAGGTGCTTTCTCAATATAATAATCTTAATAAAGGAGGTTTTGAATCAGTCCATGAGTTTTCTAGTCAATTTATGAGGGTGTATAAGTCTATTCCTACTAATATTAAACCCCTTGTAAGCTCAGAAAAACTCCATTATGTTGATGCCTTTGATGGTGAATTTGAATTATTATTGAGAGAGAGAAAATCAACAAGTATTCCTGCAATGTTTCAATATGTTTTAGAAGTGGAAACTAATATGATGGCAAGTGGAAAAATAAAGCAGAAAGTAGAAACTAGGAAAGATAGAGAAGAAAATGTACCTTATGCTTCTGTTGTTACTTCTTCAAATGATGTAAAATTTGAAATGATGTTGACAATAATGGAGACGCTAATGGATAGGATTATTGTGGATAATAGTGTAATGTCCCCTTTTTGGAATTTTTTTAAAATGCCCAATTTTCCAATTTTTTCTCAATTTTGGCTCTTGACTAGTTTTGATGTCTAGACCTCCAAATTGACCCAAATGCTTCCAAATTTTATCTGAATGTACATGAATGATAATATAAATTAAATATTATTCTCATGTATGTTTTTTTACCTCCCAATTACATATAAAAACTTGTTTAATGTTCTGTTCAAAGTATGAGCCTTTACTAGCAAATTGGGGTTCCAATTCCCCCCGTGTAATTGCTGGAAATGGCTTCACAAATGATCCCAAAGTCACTTGAATTTATTAACAGAGGATGGTTATGTGTAAGGGACATTTTAAAAGTCTCATATGCATCATGTTTCATTTTATACAATCTGTTATGACTCTTTCCAAAACAACTCCCAAGTCACAATTTCGACCCTTGGGGAAAATGCACCAAATCTTCTCCCAATGCAATAAAAATGAGTAAAATGGATTCCAATGCTTAATTAATTAAAATGATACTTGAAATAAAAATTAATTACAGTCCATCCATCATAAATTTATCAGATATACATTCCTCCATTCGAAATAATAAGCATTACCATGGCATATATCAAAATAGAGTGGAAATGGTCATTGTTTGCTCATTAAAAGTCATTTCGACATACAAATATTGGGAATTTCGACTTGAAAATTTATGATAATGAATAAAATATAGTATTGAACTGATTCCAATCATAAATGTACAATTAAAGTCCCTCCCAATTTGAAATCATCAGCATTACAATGGTTCACAACAAGATAGTGAGGAAATGACACTATTTCTTCATTGTTCAACATTTTTACATGAATTATTTTGGGTATTTCGACCTGAGAGTATTATGAACTTGAAATAAAGAGGATATAAATAATAACATAAGATAATGGGCATTATAATATTCCCTAAAGAGATCAATAGCTCACCCAAAGCGCAATCCCTCCATTGGCATGAATATGGTGTGAAAACTGGAAATAGTTGAGAGAGAGTACTGCAATAGAAGAATATAGATGATTTCCTGTAGCTTAAACCTGAAAATAAGACTCCATTAAAGCTCCATGAAATACCTGAGTGGCCTCTCCAAACACCAACTAGGATGGGAATCTTTCACCCTCAAAATTGGCTTAAGCAAGAAAACTAGTCATCCACTAGCTCTTACAATTCACAAATGAGCAAAAAATTCTTCTCATGGATGATCCCTATATTTTATAAAAATTATTAGTATTATAAGGTTCCAAATCCATTCATATAACAAATCCAAGTTGAATTGGTGTGGCTTATCATGCTATGCCATGTGGCCTCTCTCTTCACCTTCCCTCTTCTCCCAAATTTGAGTAGGAGCCTCTTGGCCTTCTCCAACTCCCAATTTCGACCTCTAAGATGATATATTCAATCCTGACATGTCAGTATTTCAGTATTTCAGCCTTCATATCTTACTTGTGTCATAACTGTCATAGAATCTCCATCATTGGTGTCATAGATGTCATAAATGTAAGGGGGATCTAGCCAAGTGTCCATGAAACTCCCCTTTGGCTCTTCCTCTCCCATGTAAGTTACAATTCATCCCAATTTATACCTATGAAGTATATGTACAAGTATATTAACATTATAATCCATACAAAAACATTATACTTCCCATATATTCAAATTTGCAAGAGAAATATACCATTTAACATAGGAATTCTAGCTAGTGTGGGCCCCATAGTCTCCATGTGTTTTCATGCTCCATTTCCACTTCCATTTTCTATTGTATTTATTTAATAATATACATTATTAAATATTTATCCCCTTCTAATGTATAAATATAATTTATTATCCCCCTTATTCCAAATCTCAAAGCTTCCACCCCCAAGCTAGGAAACTAGTGATTTTCCACCTTGGCAATTATTTGACTTTTGGTATCCCTTTGAAAAATTTCATGAATATGGAAAATGTGATTTGACAATTGTGACATAATGTAAAATTTGGGACATTAAAAATCCTCCCTTCCCAATATTGCTTGTCCTCAACCAATTTCAAACATGGTTGTTGAAGAACCTGCTTTCTGTATGATTCTTTGAAGTTACCACTAAGCTGCCCACTTTGAGTCTTTGAGATTCCATGAATATTTCAGAGAGGAACCACCATGCTTGCTGCTGCACTACTTTTATTAACATCACCTTATTAAGTGGGGAATCCATCTCCCATACTGCTTGTTTCCCAAAAAAATTGAAATCAATCGGACTAGAAACTATACCAAGTTCCCATTGCTTGCATTGCACTCCAATAATTAAGAGTGCTCTCCAACCCATACCATTTGGAAAGAGAATTATTGGATCCCATTTTCTTGCATGCATGCTTCCAAACATCATTATTGCATAATATATATCATCAAAGTATATAACAACATAATAATAATGTACATCAAGGAAGTGCCTCACCAAGAAATCATGAAAGTACTTATACCTCCTAGTGAGTAGACTACCATTTGTCAAGTGCATACATGCTTCAAGTGACCAATAAAATCTGATCTAATGACATAGGTGAGGATCCCATGTCCTATAATGCTGCTCCCAAAGAATGTAATATGCATCAAAATAATAATCAGCCATTTTTTCTTTCATCCAAGAAGTGGATGAAGAACCTCCACCAAAATATGAACCAAATAAGGAGCAAATAAAACATGAAGAATTCAAGTGGCTCAAAGAAGTCTCATCAATACACTCATGAATATGTATATCATCATGTAACATCAGAGGATGTTGCTTCCAATAATAATGTTCTTCAATCATATAACTCTTCACCCCAGTGTTGGATGAAGTTTCTCCAACCTCAAATGAACCAAGTGTTGAGCAAGAAAAAACATGAGTCTTCAAGTGACTCAAATGAACATCATAGGTGCACCCATGTAGATGTGTATAATCATAATGTAAACAAGGATGCTGCTGAAAATGAAAATAAGATGGTTCTATAATAATTCCATCATCAAAAGGATAAATATAATTTTCATGCTCTTCATGTGGCACCATCAAAAAGAAACCTTTCACCCATACTTCATTAGGATGAATGCTGCAAAATTTATAAGTGTAGGATGCAGGAGAAAGAACCAACTCACCCAAATGATCAGTAAGTGAAAAATTGTCATAATGTGAAGTATCCATAGGGGTAGGATTATTCACCTCCCTAGAAAATGCAAAAATTTCCTCATGGGTTGGTTCCAAGTTGGTGGCATTATGCACTTCTTCAAAAATTGTGTAACCATTTTCAAGAGGAAATTCAAGTTCCTCTTCCACCATTACTAGTGATTGGATCTCATCACTATCATCCTCAAGAACATCAAGAACCTACAATTTTTCATGTTTCTCATGTTCCATCATGTCATGAGAATCCTCCAAGCAATATACCTTATGAAAATATGAAACATCGGAGGAAAAACAAGTGTCTTGCAACTTTTCAAGAAGTTGCTCATTTTGAATTGTGAGCTTATCAATAACTTCATTATTCTTCAAGTTGGATTCATCTAACCATTCAATAAGCTCAATGACATTTTTTCTATCAAAAAGCAAAGACATGAAATTACCTTTGATGTTGCACATCACTCTTTGGATCTTCTCCATGTCTTCAAGGAATGATGGATCTTCCAAGGAAGTAGCTCTCCAACAAGAATTTGATACCAATGCTTGAGTTTCATGGATTACGCTAAGGGCTTCTTGGATCTTCTTTTCATTCATATTTAAGGACCCTTCAAGAAAATGAGGCTCTTGCAAATGAACCTCCTCATCTTCTTCCTTCTTGCTTAGACCAACTTCATGAAACTCAAGTGGTGATGGGGAAGTTGATCTTGTTTCTTCTTCAACTAATACAAGGTCTTCATTTTCATGTTTAATGGAATTTTGGCTTGCAACAACATTTTCAAAAGTGATCTCTATGTCACCAACATAGAGGTGTGAGAACCCATCAGTAGGTACTCCTTCATAGTTCAAGAATCCATCAGTAGATGCTCTTTGTTTCATTTCCAAGGTAGCATGTGTCTCAAAATTATCTTCAGTATTTTCAATAAAAAATTCTTCATACTCATGTGATGTCTCTTCATATTTTTCAGAGTCAGTTGGGAGTGAATTTCGATCATCTTCATGTAATGCCTTTTCTTCTTCAGCACCCACAGAAATTTGTAGTTCCTTGGTCTCCTCCCTACTTGTGCATTGATTATTATTCCTTAATGAGTTCTTATTTGAATTATTTGTTATAAATTCCTTCAAACAATCATTAAGGTATTCACAATGAATAGTTTTATGTGCCAATTTGAATGCTTGTTTAACCTGCCTGGACATATCATCACCACATGGATTAATTAATTTATTCAATTAATATATACCATACATAACTTCAATAGGTTCCAATACCATGCTCTGATACCACTGTAATGTCCCCTTTTTGGAATTTTTTTAAAATGCCAAATTTTCCAATTTTTTCTCAATTTTAGCTCTTGACTAGTTTTGATGTCTAGACCTCCAAATTGACCCAAATGCTTCCAAATTTTATATGAAGGTACATGAATGATAACATAACTTAAATATAATGCTCATGTATTTTTTTTGACCACCCAATTACATCTACAAACTTGTTTAATGTTCTGTTCAAAGTAGGAGCCTTTACTAGCAAATTGGGGCTCCAATTCCCCCCGGGTAATTACCGGAAATGGCTTCACAAATGATCCCAAAGTCACTTGAATTTATTAACAGAGTCTGGTTATGTGTAAGGTAAATTTTAAAAGTCTCATATGCATCATGGTTCAGTTTATATAGTCTATTGTGACTCTTTCCAAAACAACTCCCAAGTCACAATTTCAACCCTTGGGGAAAATGCACCAAATCTTCTCCCAATGCAATAAAAATGAGTAATGGGTTCCAATGCTTAAGTAATGAACATGAGACTTGAAATAAACATTAATTACAGTCCAACCATCATACATTTATCAGTGATACATTCCTCCATTTGAAATAATAAGCATCACCATGGCATATATCAAAATAGAGTGGAAATGGTCATTGTTTGCTCATTAAAAGTCATTTTGACACAAATCATGGGAATTTAGACTTGAAAATTTATGAGAATGAATAAAAGATAATATTTAATGAATTACAATCATAAATGGACAATTAAAGGCTCTCCCAATTCGAAATCAGCATTACAATGGTTCACAACAAGAGAGTGGGGAAATGACACTATTTCTTCATTGTTCAACATTTTTACATCAATTATTTTGGGTATTTCTACCTGAGATTATTCTGAAATTGAAATACATAGGATATAAATCATAACATAATATAATGGTCATTAAAATCTTCCCCAAAGAGATCAATAGCTCACCCAAAGCACAATCCCTCCATTGGCATGAATATGGTGTGAAAACTAGAAATAGTTGAGAGAGAGTGCTCCAATAAAAGAATCCACATGATTACATGTAGCTTAAACCTAAAAATAAGACTCCATGAAAGACCTGAGTGGCCTCTCCAAACACCAACTAGGATGGGAATCTTTCACCCTCAAAATTGGCTTAAGCAAGAAAACTAGTCATCCACTAGCTCTCATAATTCACAAATGAGCAAAAAATTCTTCTCATGGATGACCCTTGTATTTTATAAACATTATTAGTATTATAAGGTTCCAAATCCATCCATAAACCAAAGCCAAGTCGAATTGGTGTGGCTGCTCATGCTATTCCATGTGGCCTCTCTCTTCACCTTCCCTCTTCTCCCAAATTTGAGTAGGAGCCTCTTGGCCTTCTCCAACTCCCAATTTCGACCTCTAAGATGCTCTATTCAATCCTAAAATGTCAGCCTTCATATCTGACTTGTGTCATAACTGTCATAGAATCTCCATCATTGGTGTCATAGATGTCATAAATATAAGGGGGATCTAGCCAAGTGTCCATGAAACTCCCCTTTGGCTCTTCCTCTCCCATGTAAGTTACAATTCATCCCAATTTAGACCTATGAAGTATATGGAAAATTTTATTAACATTATAATCCATACAAAAACATTATACTTCCCATATATTCAAATTTGCAAGAGAAAGATACCATTTAACATAGGAATTCTAGCTAGTGTGGGCCCCATAGTCTCCATGTGTCTTCATGCTCCATTGCCACTTCCATTTTCTCTTGTATTTATTTAATAAGATACATTATTAAATATTTATACCCTTATAATGTCTAAATATCATTTATTATCCCCCTTATTCCAAATCTCAAAGCTTCTACCCCCAAGCTAGGAAACTAGTGATTTTCCACCTTGGCAATTATTTGACTTTTGGCATCCCTTTGAAAACTTTCATGAATATGGAAAATGTGATTTGGCCATTGTGACATAATGTAAAATTTTGGACATTACAAATAGACCATTGAATAGAGAACATAATGAACCTCAAATTAGAAACCAAAACTTCAGAAGGCCCAATCCTCCCCCATCTCCACAAATTAGATAGAGAGATATGAGGAATCCTAGAAATCCAGATGATTAGCAAATACGACCACCTTTTCCTGAGAACTATGTTGTAGATGAAGATGAGGTTGAATCTGTTGAGGATCATATTCACCATTTTGGTGACTTGTATTCTGAAATATACCTCATAGAGGAAGAACATAGTATGTTTTCCCGGGAGGATGCCAATAATGATTTTGAGGAAGAGTCGGAGCAGTACCAAAGAGGATATTTGCATGACATAGATGATGTCCAGAGAAATATCAAATTGAGAAATAGATATGTTACTATAAATAATAGAAGGTTCAATCAAAAATCAACCTTCTAGTAGTCAACAAAATACAGAAAAGAGAAGTGAAAGACAAAAAGAACCCATTGTATAGAAAGAATGAGAAAATAAAATAGAGAAAACAAAAGAAGTGAAACAACCAGCACTGGTGGATGTAGAGAAAGTTGTTTCCACTTTTAACTTGCAGAAAAAGCTCTCAAAATCAAAAGTTTCCATTCCTTTCAATGAATTGTTAAGAAATAGGGATTACATAGACAAAATAACCGACATAGAAATCCAGATGATTAGCGAATACGGCCACCTTTTCCTAAGAACTATGTTGCATATGAAGATGAGGTTGAATTTGTTGAGGATCATATTCACCATTTTGGTGACTTGGATTCTGAAATATACCTCACAGAGGAAGAACATAGTATGTTTTCCTAGGAGGATGCCAATAATAATTTTGAGGAAGAGTCGGAGTAGTACCAAAGAGGATATTTGCATGCCATAGATGATGTCTAGAGAAAGATCAAATTGAGAAATAGAGATGTTACTATAAATAAAGGAAGGTTCAATCAAAATCAACCTTCTAGTAGTCAACAAAATAAAGAAAAGAGAAGTGAAAGACAAAAAGAACCCATTGTATATAAATAATGAGAAAATAAAATAGAGAAAACAAAAGAAGTGAAACAACCAGCACTGGTGGATGTAGAGAGAGTTGTTTCCACTTTTAACTTGCAGACAAAGCTCTCAGAATCAAAAGTTTCCATTCCTTTAAATGAATGGTTAAGAAACAAGGATTACATAGACAAAATAACCGACATGATCAGGAGTCCAGGAGAATTTCAACCAGATATATTAGAGGTGGTTGATGATGCTCCTACCATTATATTTGGGCCAAAATTTGAAAATGTGGATGATGATGAAGCTCCTCCTTTTTACCTAAGTTTAAATGTACATGATATGATTGTGCACAATGCTTCAAATAGATTTTGGTGCATCTCATAATTTAATGCCCAAGGGAGTGGTAGAAAGTTTGGGACTCGAAGTTACTAGACTATATAAATATTTGTATTCTTTTGATTCTAGGAAGGTGAAATGTCTTGGATTGATTAAGGATATGGCGGTAATTTTGACAAAAATGCCATCTAAGATTGTGGTAATGGATGTTGTCATCGCAAACATTCCTCCTAAGTTTAGTGTGTTGTTGTTAAGGTCTTGGACTTCTAGATTGAAAGGCAGTTTGCAAATGGATATGTCTTATGCTACTATTCCTATGGATGGGGGGAATAAAAGATTATATAGTGAGAAAATATCTACTTATGTGGTTAGCAGCCAAGACAAACAAGATAATCATGTTATCTATGTTGTTGATACCGACTTTGGATATTCCATTTTCTTTAATGATGGTTTTCCCTGTGATCCTAAAATTCATGTACCCATTGAAGTTAAGGAAGAGGAAGAGTCTGCAAAGAGACAAGAGGCCTTGAAAAAGAAACAAAAAGAGGAGGGTATTTCGACCATGTATTTTGATCGCTATGTGGCAAAAGTTGGTGTTGGTACCGGTGTATGCATTATCTCTCCTATCAGTTTTTTTAAGGCTTTGTCATATAAGTTAAATTTTGAATGTACCAATAATGTGGTAGAGTATGAAGCTTTATTACTAGGATTGAATGCTTTGAAGGATTTGGGAGTGAAGAGGGTACAAGTCATGGGAGATTCAGAGCTTGTAATAAACCAAGTGAATGACAGTTATTAGACTAAACATCCCAAAATGAGGGAATATAGAAATGAGGTGTGGGATATGTTTGGTAACTATTTTACAGAGCATAAAATCAAAGTGATTTCCATATATGAAAACACAGTAGCTGACTCTTTGGAAACTACTACTGGTAAATTTAAAACTCCCACCGCTGGCCAAAAAAGTATAAAATTGATATTGTGAACATACCCTCCATACCAGATAATTCCAAATACTGGCAAGTATTTGAGGATGATATGCAAATAAAAATGTTTTTAGAGTTATCTGGTGAATTCGTAAATACTCAGATAGATAGTGAAAATGATAATTTTGAAAACTTCCAAGATGCTGAGGAGAATGAAGAAAAAATTGCTGAAAACAAGAAGATTAAAAACACACTAGGGGGAAATGATATAATTCAGTTGAAGAGTAATCATATTCCCAAGGGCCTAATCCCTTTAGACAATATTTTTTATCAAAATGATGTGGCTAGATACCCAAAAATGAATCCTTTTGATGATGTTGTCGAGGAGAAAAATATTGGAACTGAAGAAAATCCAAGGATCATAAAACTGTCAAAAAACTTGCATGTCAAAGAAAAATAAAACTATGTCAATTTGATTAAAAGATACACTGATTCCTTTTCCTGGAGTTCTGAAGACCTTAAAGAGTATGATACTTCTATCATACAACATACAATCTCAATAAAACTCGGTGAGAAGCCTTGCAAACAAAATTGAGAAGAGTTAATCCAATGCTGCTACATGTTATTGAGAAAGAAATTAACAAATTATTCAACCACAAGACTATAGTGACCTTGAGATTTTCCAAATGGGTTGCAAATTTGGTGCCTGTTAGGAAAAAGAATGGTGAAATCAGGCTTTGCATAGATTTCAAAAATCTCAACAAAGTCTCTTTGAAGGATAATTACCCTTTTCCAAAAATGGAACATATTTTGCAAAAAGTGGTGGGATATGAAAGGATTTAAACTATAGATGGTTTCTTAGGATACAAATAGATCAAAGTGTTTCTTGAAGATCAAGAAAAGACTGAATTTACGACACCATGGGGTACATTTATGTATGCCAAAATTCCTTTTGGTCTAATGAGTGCAGGGTCCACTTTCCAATGCGCCATGGACATTGCTTTTGTAGAGGAAAAGGATAAATTTGTGGTTTTCTACATGGATGGTATCACTGTGTACTCAAGATCTGACAAGGATCATATTAAAAATTTGGAGAAATATTTTCTGAAAACTAAAAAGTATGGAATATCATTGAACCCCATAAAATCAAATTTTGCATTAGAAGAAGGAAAATTGCTAGGGCGCATTCTTTCAAAGGATGGTATAAAGATTGACCTAGAGAAAATCAGTGTAATCATGAAATTCGAGGAGCTAAGAAGTAAAAAGGAAATGCAAGCATTCATTGGACAGGTAAATTTCTTGAGAATGTTTATTCCCAATTTTGCTAATATTTTAATAAATATCACTAATATACTGAAAAAAGACCATGAGATAAAGTGGAGAATGGATGCAAGGAGATCTTTCAAAGATATTAAACAGGTTATCACAGAAGCACTAGTTCTGGTAAGTCCAAATTTTAGAAAATATTTTCTAATCTTCTAATCTTTTCTTATGCTTCTGATCACACTATTGTTGGATTATTATTACAGAGAAACAATCAGAATGTTGAACAACCTATGGCCTTCTTTAGTAAAGTGTTACGAGATGGAGAGTTGAAATACAACATTATGGAAAAACAAGCATATGCTCTAATTAAATCTTTGAAATATTTTAGAGTTGATGTCCGTCATTCACATATCATTCCTTATGTTCCTAGTAATGTGGTGAAGAGCATCCTTACACAGCTAGATCCAAAAGGAAAAGAGAAAAATGGATTGTTGTGTTATTGGAATATGACAATGAAATTAATCCCACCAAGCTGGTTAAAGGACACAGAATTGCAAAGATGATGAAAAATTCCAACTGTGAATCCTTGCAGCTAAATTTATTGACCAATCATTCAAATCAGCTTAATGCAAGGGTGTAGGTAATGCTTGATTTCTCTATATCTCCATGGTATTCTGATATTGTGTATATGTTGCAAAATTTAGAGGCTCTTGTAGGGTTAATCAAAACAAGGGAAAGGTCAGCGAAGGTGAAATCTGCCAAGTTTTGTATTCTAAATCAATACCTTTATTGGAAAGATCCTGGTGGTGTTTTACTCAATTTCCTCTTGGAGAATGAATCTAAGAAGATTATGAAGGAATTTCAAAAGGGATACTGTGGTGGGCACCATTCATGGAAGGTGACAACGAACAATATTTTGAGAGATGGTTTTTTACTAGCCTTCAATGTTTCCAGATGTTTACAAGGAGAGTACTACATGTCACCAATGCCGGATCTTTGATTGTAAGAGAAAAGTGGTTCCACTCCCTCTCAATCTGATATTAGTAGAAGCACCTTTTCAACAATGGGGACTGAATTTTATTGGGGAAATAAATCGCAATTCTTCAGGAAAACATAGATGGATCTTAACAACAACTCACTACTTCACTAAGTGGATTGAAGAAATACCTATAAGAAGGGCTATAGATGCAGTGATTATGGGTTTTCTGGAAGAGAATATTTTGGCTAGATTTGGTTGTCCCAAAAGGATTATGACAAAAAATGCACCTTCTTTTTAATCTAAGAAAATGATAAGTTTTTGTCACAAGTATCATATTAGTCTCAATCATTATATTGCATACTATCCACAGGGAAATGGACTGGCTGAATCTTCAACAAAATCCTAGTGAGAATCATTAAGAAGTTGTTCAAGGATAACAAAAGAGTTTTGCATACAAAGTTGAAATATGCTTTATGGGCTGACAAAATCAAAACAAAAAGGGAAACTAGGATGTCACCATTCCAATTAGTATATGGAGCTTAGGTGATTTTTCCAGCATATTTGGGAGTTCAAGTCATGAAGTTATTGTAGGAACAGCAGGATGAACCAAATCATGCGGAAAGAAGAATAAATAAAATCATAGAATTGAATGAGTTAAGGGACAAAGACTATGGCAAAGTGAAAATACATCAAGAAAAGATGAAGAACACTTTTGATAGGAAGGTAAAGGAAGAACAATTCCAGATTAATGAATTGGTTTTGAAGTGGGATGCTCCTAGGGAATATAAACATGGGAAGTTTGATCACATGTGGGTAGGTCCTTATATCGTTGAAGCATATAGAGGTGAGAATGCATTAATTCTACAACATCAAGATGGGTCTCAGCTAAAAGGAGGTCTAGTCAATGGAAGGTTTCTCAAACATTACTTTCCCCGAGGGAGGAAGTAATTTATGTATCATAGTTGTATATATTTATTTACTTTTCAAACAGTACAAATGGTGAGCCAAAGGATTTGAATTCCAAAGAGAAGGCCCTAATATCTAGAGGGGTAGCCATGTTTCTATTTTCCTTAATTTTACTTGCAGAAAAGACAAAAATAAGAAGTTTGAATTCTATAAAGTTGGGAACAACCCAATGGATTTGGCATCTGGCCTACGGGTTCTTTGCTACCTCACAGGGAGGATAGCATCCCGAGTTGGAGCTAATTGTTAGCACCATTTTTGGGCTAAGTAATTGGTAAGTGGTTTCGCAAGTAAATGGAAGCATAAGGTTTTTAAATTTTCATATCATACAACCTTAAATATTGTTGATGAGGGTCCACAGGTGTTTGAAGGGACTTTTCTAGATTCAAAATGCCAAATACTTAAGAAATTCTATTTTTTACCTTGAAAATGCATGTAAATGAAGAAATATGCCCCTAGTTGAATGATGATGGGGAATGGACGACTTGGATGTGCAATGTAGAATATCAAAGGCCAAAAGTTATTTCATCCAAGGAAAAATCGAGAGTGGAAAGACGAAAAAAGCAAGTTTGGGGTGTAAAAAGTGATAAAACCCGACTTCCGCTTTCCACAGTCCTATATCCGACAACCCAGAATATTTTCATCGAAGATCAACAATCCAACATAAGGAAGAAGCAAAAAATGCAAGGAAATTTGGTTTTCAAAGTTAGAATCCTGAATTCCGAGTCCCGTAGTTCGAGATCTGACGGTTTAGATAAATTTTGCTCAAATCAATGACTCGAAGAGTAAAAGGCGGAAGCGGAAAAGGTAAAGTTTTGGGTTACAAAAATTGGAAAACTTGACTTCCGCTTTTCGCGGTCCAAGATATACAGCTAAGAATGTTTCTGCCAAAGATCAACAGTTTAGAAAGGCAAAAGCAGAAAGATCAAAATCAAACTTCGAAGAAGTTAAAATATCGATTTCTGTTTTCTGTAGTCTGAAGATCCGACGGCTCAGAGCACTTCCACCAAAGATCAACGGCTCGAAGAAGAAAAAAGGCTGGATATCGGAAACTGGAAAACATACAAATTTGATCATGAAAGGTTGAAGTTATTCATTCTCTAATACGCCAGATCGATGGTCCGAAGAGTTTCCACGAAGATCAACAGTTTGAAAAGAAGCAGAAGGGAAAAAATCAGGAAACAGAAATATAAAAATTCTGGTCATGAAAAGGTGAAGTTTTGCATTCCGTGATCCACAATATCAACAGTCCAGAATGTTTAGCCATAGGATCAACAGTCCAAAATGATCCCGCGGAAAAATGGCAGAATCAAAAGGGCAGAAAGTGAAAAAGACAGAAGTTTGGTCGTAAAATCCGAAGATCCTGATTTTTGTTTTCTACGGCCCGCAACTTGATCTCAGATCAACGACTGAGGATGAATCTGGTAGAGATCAATGATGTGGAAAGAAAAGGTAGAAAGGAAAGCATCGAAAAGGTGGAAGACACAGGATTTTGGTCAAGAAGAAGCCTTCTTTTCATTTTCCATAGACCTCAGATCAACGGCTGAGGATGAATCTGGCAGAGATTGACGATGTGAAAAGCTAAAGGGTAGAAAGGAGAAGGCGAGGGAAGAAAGGTATAAAATTGAACCACGAAGAAGCTATCAACCCATTTTTTGTTTTCCGCAGACCCTAGATTGACGACCCAGAATGAATGGTGAGGTGAGATCTACAGTCGAGAAGCAATTTCGCAAATAAAATACAGGGAATGATAAAAAACTGTTGTAGGTCAAGAAAAAATCCTATGATCGGTCATTTTCAACAAGCGAGCATGAGGCCCTGCTGTCAAAACTCCCCAACTGATCCACCATGTGCATTCCAACGTGCTTTTCTGTTTTGTTTATGATCATGGTGAATCTGCAAGATCAACATTTTGTTAAGATTTTCATTTCCAGGATGTAACTATTTTTGGCTATGTTTCGAGGTTGGTCTCGGGAGCCTATGAAGCTATAAATATACCCCCAATAGAGGGAGAAAGCGTTGGAACCCATGAGAATTTGGTGTTATGCATTTTGTGATCTATCACTAAGAAAATTGCAGAGCCAAATGCTGGCTTGTTGTTGCGGAGATTCCTGTGCATTTCATAGTTACAGTTTGTTATTTCCTTTCCTATGTGCATGTATTTTCCTGTTAAACTTGCCATTATGTGTTCTTCATATCTAAAATAGGTGTATAATAGTTCAGAATTCATATTGTTATGCTCTGGCTATCGTTTCAGGTATCCACCAATCTTTCTTTCCAAAATTGATGCAAAGTTCATCTTTTAGGTGCTCTTTTTTGATGGAATGTTTTTTTTCTCACTTTATCACCAAACAAACTGCTATTTGATTGTAACCGAGTGCTACCTTTCCTTTGTAGAATTTCACCTACAAACAGTTTTGTGTTTCTTAAGGATATTTGTGACTCCATAGCCCAATGTATGCTTACCTTGTTTCAACCACAAATATAGTCTAAATTTTACTTCAATTTCATATCTAGCCCTGTTAAAAATTAGTGAGAGATCCCTCTCTAGAAAGGAAGAAGTCAGCTCCCTTTCTTTGAAGTGGTTATGTTGTTACCTTGGGATTTACCTTCTACAACCTTGGGTACATTCTAAGTGATAACAACTATGATGGTGGACTAGGCTTAAACTAACCTAAATCAAGCTAAACTAATTAAAGAACTAACCCTAAGATAGCTAAAAACTAACCTGAAATGCCAACTTAACTAACCCTAGACCAAGAACTAAGCTAAGCCAAGAAAAACCTAAGAATTTAATCCTATATCAAGACTAAACTAAAACTGAACTAGACTAACTCCTAAACTAGGTTTCGTGAAATAAAAGTGTGAAAACCTAAGAAAACCATAGCACAAGCCCTACTAACCTAAGGTTTCTGAGGAGGAGTGCTAACCTAGTGAGGAAGGATCAGGAAGGATCCTAGGTCGAACAACTAGCCTAGAAGACTATGGTGAAAGCTTAAGGCACTCTCACAAGGAGACATGTTGTCGTTTGCTAAGGTGACAAGAGAAAGGTAAAGGCCTATCCTAAGACAAATTGAGCTCTAAGACTACCACCAAGACTTAGACATGCACATAACCAACATCCAACAAAAAGGCAAGAAGCCTGACCTCCTTTTGCTCGTGTTCATCCAACAAATTGAAGCGTCACCAAAAGCAGAGGTTCACCAAAGAATTACCAGAAAAAAAGCTTGCATTATCCATAAAACCCCCTCACCAAAAGCACATCCATCTAGAAAAAACCCTAATAAGGGTAAAACAAGTGCATAGGGTATTATCCCATAAGTTCTGATTTAAAGTGAAAGTGAGGAGATCTATTTATATGATCTCACACTCACATATCCAAGCTCAAATTCCTTAAAACAAGTAAATTCATAATTATTAAATGTCAACTTAAAATTAGAAGAAAATAATAATAAAATATAAACTATGGTAGGCTACCTAGGAGTATTTGCATCCCCAGGTGCCAAAACATGCTCAAAAAAACAATTCGCTCCGAACGAAAGGCCAAGGCGGGCTGGAGGAAGGGCGTTATTCCCCATCTAACCCCTAGAATGCTGTAAAATTCCTCGACGCCATCCTCCAAGCATGGAAATGACCTGGTATCTAGGATGCCTTCCTCTAAGGAAAGAAGGTCAAGGAGAGCAAAGACCCAATAACTGAAGGGCCATGAGGGTGTATGAAGTGGCTGCAACTAAAGACAAGTGTCTCATAGTTGAAGCAAAGGCCACCAGAGCACGCAAGAAGGGAATGGAGCCATGAGACCCAATGGTCAACCGTTAGGGGTCCCAAACACCAACCCTGAGGTTAAAAACCTCTTTAATGGGAAGTCAGCAGTGCCATTAAGCCATAGTACCCTTAAAGGAGTACTAAAGGGTTTAGCCATGATCGCCATCGCTCAACAACACCCCTCCTGGTCGAAAAATTTGGCCCTCTCTCGCTCTGGTACACCTAAATGTGTGTTGGATACAAGTACAGCGTAACACTCGCCATAATCTAAGAGTGCAGCCTCATTGATTCCATTGTGAGTATTGACACTTGCATAGCATGCAGTTCTAGTTAAACTTTGTTTGCCCTGCATTTAATCAACCTTATGTTAATAACTCCATGTTAAATTAAATAGCATTAAGATAAATGAGAACGATACATCAAATAGTGAATCCTACATACACCCAGAACATCGAAGATGAAAGAGAGATACCCAAAACATAGAAAACAAAACAGAAAACAAATTTGGTCTCTAACTATTTTAACTTTTGTGTATTTATTTCTATTATTCTTTATATTATGTTACCTTTGTTGTGTTTTTAATTAATACAAGGGTAAGGACATTAGTTATTCTTTATAGTATGTTACCATTGAGTCTGACCTACTTATCATGTATGTTGCACCCTATCATTATTTTGCCATCGTGATTTCAAATATATATTGCCGTTTTATCATAACGAATTTGGTGATCCGTGGACATTAATATAAATAAAATTCTATTTAAAATATGGCATCAGCCTCGAAGAATCATCATCGATTGAAATTTTAAAAATAATTTAGGAGAATAAAACAAGGAAAATGGAGGTATGAACCACCATAAGCAAGAAAGCTTCCAGCTTTTTAGGTGTAACTTAAGCAATCTTCTTATTCATATTTTCGTGTAACGTATGATATTTTGTGTTACCTTTTAAACTTATTTTGGATAAGATTGTGGATAAAGGACATTCACTATGTTTAAAACTTTATTTAACAATCTTTATCCAAATTGGGTTACTTATAATTTATTATTATTGAGTTATTTTAAAATAAATAAATAAACAAAAACAATATTTATTAAATTTGATAGTTTACTTTTTTTTTTTAATAAAATAGCAAAATTTATATTATTTTATAGAAAAATAGTATCATGTTAAATATTTTTATTTTTAAATTTATTTGGGCTATATTTACAAAAATCCAACTCATAAAAAAATTAATGCTTTTTTTATTAGTTTACTTTTGGGAAAAAGTAAAGGTTTTCTCATAACGTCAAATCAATCCACATTAATAATATGACGTAAACAGAAATACAATAAAGTAAAATAAAGCATAAAACTGCAAAATAACAAACAATCGTAAAGTTGGAAATGACTTTATTAATATCTAAGAGCAATGTTTAAATAACAAATATAAACTAACTTTTACTTTAAAAATTGAAGCAAGAGAATTTTATAGATATCATTTGACAAATAGACCTCTAAGTTCATAAGAAGATGAAGAAATCTTAGAAAAAAGTACAAAGCCATGGAGGATTAGTACAAGCTTGGAAAGAATTTCAAAGTAGGAGACAAAGTTTCCTTGCACCTAAATATGGAAAAATGTAAGGTCCAAAAAAATGAATACATTTAATATGGACCTTTTGAAGTTTTGAAACAAGGTAGGAGACAATGCTTATATAGTCATTCTCTCATTTTACATTTACATTTACTTAGTAAAAAATGTAGAAAACCTAAAATTCATAATGCCATCCATTCTTAATGCGGTTGAAGAGTGTCAAGTCCTAACTTTTATTAGAAGATTTAGCACAAAATAAACATGTAAAATTACCAAAGGATATAATATTTAGAAGAAGATATGAATGACTAAAAGTAATCCGAAGAACTTACGTTAGTTAAACTAAATTGACAACTACTAATAAAAGCTTAAATGACAAAAAAAAATTGAACGATTTGTTCATCTCCTTCAAAACTAAAGATTTTAAAGACCAAATCAATAGGGATGATACAAATAGATCTACACAATTACTATATGGATTTATTAATTGGAATGGAGAAGATATGATTTTGGATCTAGAAGGGTTACTTTGGGTCAGATAATAAAAATTACACTGACAGAACATAGTTGAAAGTCATCTAGTTTGGTGTCAAAGAAATGGTATTTTGGAGATTTTAGCTTTGAGAAAAGACTTCTTAGGCAACCTCATGTCATTCCACAACATGATAGATTTTGAATAGTGGTTAGTTTACCCGAGTGAATCCACGAAGATGGGTAGCACTTTTTGGCCAAAGTGACTGGAACATTTGTTCTTTTACTTATTTATTAAATAAAATCCCTCAAAACTCATATATGCCTTGTAAATTTTGACATGCAACAAAAAGATAAATTGTAGGAAATTATGTTGTCTTTTTTATAATAATAATATCATTAAATATGTCAAAATTGCATTTAATGAAAGGTTTGTTCTTATAAGTTTTAGGAAAAGTTAAGAAGCGGTTTGTGTGCATGTAAAAGGTCATTGCTGTGAGGCTTAAGCCTTTCTTGGACTCCCATATATCCAAAGAACAATATGGTTTTCTAAAAAATCGCTAGATTGTTGAACCTATTGGTATTGTACAGGAGACTCTCCACATTGTGAAAACCAAGAATTCTTGTGCTCTCATCCTCAAATTGGACTTAGTGAAGGCATTAGATCGTGTAAACTAGTCCTTCATTAGACTCATTCTGATCTAGATTGGGGTAGCTCTCCTGACTGTAAACTGGATAATGGGATGCCTTACTTCAGCTAATTTTGCAGTACTTATCAATGGTACTCCCTCAAAGTTCTTTGCTGCCTCTAGAGGTATCAGACAGGGCTGCCCCCTCTCTCCCTTGCACTTCATACTTGTTATTGAAGGGCTCAGCCTCTTGATTGCTGATGCAAGGGATCATGGTCTCATTAAAGGTATTAAGATCTCTTCTACTCTTGCACTTACACATCTCCTCTTTGTAGATGATGTGATCCTGCTGGGCTCTAGCACCTTATCTGAGTGGATGGATTTCAATGTTATTTTAAGTACTTTCTGTAAGGCTTCTAGGATGAGCATTAGTGTGGATAAATCATGTTTTCTCTACAATAATGTGGATGTTGATATCCGCACTAACATTGCTAGAACACTGCCCTATAAAATGGAGCCTATCATCACTGGTTTTAAGTATCTTGGGTATTATCTCAAGCCTCTGGGGTATAAGTTTAGTGACTGGAATTGGCTGATTCAGAAATTCGAAAACAGAATCTTTCACTAGGCACACAAGCTTCTCTCACTAGGTGGCCATTTGATCCTTGTACAAGTTGTGTTGTCTAGTATCCCAGTCTATTGGTTGGGCCTTGCTCCCATACATGTATCTGTATTGAATAAACTCAGAAGTTTAGCATTTGCCTTTTTATGGGGCTCCTCTGGCAATAAGCACAGGTATCATCTGTCCAATTGGAAGTACCTCTCCTGGCTGAAAGAGAATGGGGGATGGGGCATTAAGAATTTGTTTTGGTTCAGCATTGCACTTAGATTAAAAAATCTGTGGATGGTTCTACGAAATGATGGATTATGGCATCAAGTTATTATCAGTAAATACTTGAAGAAGCTCACGGTAGTGACTTGGCTCAGAGGTAATAATTTCAGTTTACGTGGAGTTTCAGTTATTTGGAAGGGGTTCCTGCTAACCCTTCCTTGGCTTGGTAGAAGCCTTGCCTGGCAAGTTGGCAATGGTGAAAATGTTCTTATTGGCATTGATCCTATTATTGGTATTTCCAACTCACTCACAATGCCTGCTGGGTTTCGAGAGTACTTAGAGGATCTAGATATTTCCACTCTCTCATAGGCTCGAAATACCCTTCTGAGATTACATAAGTATTGGTACACGGCCGAGGATCTCTACGTTGTTGGGGATTGGAAACTTGCATGGGACACCTTCATGAGAAGTCTAGAAATCGGTGGTATACACCTCAATTCATAGTCTGATTCTTTGATTTGGGCATATAACAAGTTTGATGGCTTTGTATCTGCAAAATTGGTTTATGACAGCATTGTCCTCTCATCTTCGCCCTCGGCTGGCAGCATATTACTTACATATATTTGGATGGGCACTCTTCCGAGGAAAATCAGTTGTTTTATTTGGTTGGCTTTTATGAACAAGCTACTTACTTGGGATAATCTCCAGAAGAGAGGATGGACTGGGCCTAGTATCTGTGAACTTTGCAGTAAGGATGAAGATAGCGTCCAACATATTTTTTCATTGCTATGTTTGGAAGAATGTACTCTCTATCCTGAAGGAAAAGTACCATATCACTCCTTCATTCCAGTCTGATGATCTCTGCTCGTTTCTGGAAATGTGGACTGTCAGCTTCTCAAAGCAATCAACTTACTGCTATCTCCCTTTTCTCGCCATGTGGGCTATATGGAAAGCTAGAAACATCTTTATTTTTTATGGGAAAAAAGTGTCTGTCTTAAGCTTAATCCACCAGATTGCTTGCTCCTCATAGATGTACTGTCCTCCTGTAATTAAGGCAAAAAAATCAAGAACCTTGGGCCCGGGCCCTGTACTTGTCTATCCCTGTGGATTTTTTCATGGGGCATCTGCAAAAAATGTTGGAGGGGTTGGCTTTTGTTTGTTCTTGAACGAGTCACATTCTTTCGAGTTTGCATTGGGGGCGGGATCATGCACCAACACTAAAGAAGAATTGATTGGGATTCGGGCCCTTCTGCATACAGTCCAAATGATGGGGATACCCATGCTCAAGATATTTGGTGACTCTTCAGTCATTATTAAAGGGTACAGCCTCCCTTTCACCACCTAATCTCCATCACTGGTGTAGGGACACTAGAAAGCTCTGCTCTTGCTTTCTAGAGCCGTCTTTCTACCATATCTATCGTGAATACAATCAACTTGCAGATTGCCTTTCTAAAAAAGCTCTTTCTTTGGCTATGGGATTAGGTAGTTACTCTAAATTTATTGAAGGTCTTTTGGCCTCTCATGATAGTTTCAAGCTCTTTTGAGCCCGGTGCTGGAGCATATACTCCTTTTTTTCTTTCACCCTTTTTTATTGTTTTGGAGCGGGCTCTTTTAGACTGCAGTTCTGCACTCTTTTGTTCACGGTAGATATGGTTTAGAGTGACAGCTTTAACTGATGGGAATCTGTATTGTTGGATATGTACTTGTCCCCCCTTTCAGCTCTGTTGAGTTGTGACTAGTTCTTGAGGTATCAGAAGTATGTTACTTTTTGATCCACCCTCTTGATTGTAACCCATTTTTTGGGATGGCACATCAGATGCCCTTTGATTCATTAATGAATATCAAGGACAGGCTTTTTTCTTTTGAAAAAAAAAATTAATTTAATGATAAATGCATAATTTTTGAAAAAACAATGAACATAATCTACATAGAATGCATTAGGGCATGCATATTTTTTTAATTTGTTTTGAAAAATTATATTTTTTTATTAATTTTTGAAACTAACCATTGAAAATATTAGTTGTATTTTGTACACATGTGTGCATGTAAAAAAAAATTACTAACAAAAATAAAAGAAAAACAAAAATACCATTTTGAAGAGGACATGTTGATGGGGGGCATAGATAGTTTTAAAAAAAAAATTAGTGTACTTTTTATGTTGTTGATTTTTCTGTGTTGCTTAGAAGTTGTAAACATGGTTTTTAAGAGTAAGTTTGAAACATTTTTTTTAAAAATCATATATACTCAAAAGCTCATTATATGGAAATGGATATATAGGAACATCTTTTGAGTCTGTTGGAACACCTTTCCTACCTTCCTAGGTCAGTTTTTGACCTTTTTTGTGCTTTTAGTCATCCATACGCGACTTTCAGGCTAAACAGTCACGTGTCTATGTTGTATAAGTGACTTGCACTACCTATAATCCGCGTGTCATATGCGACCTTCCTTAAGGCAAACCGTGTATGCACCTAAATTTGTGTTCTTTCATCTTTTTTTAGGGTTTTTGGGTGATTTGAGGGCTGTTTGTAGGGTCTTCAAGGGTCCTCTGCATGTGCATGACTCCTGAGAGGTTGTTTTATCTCTGTTAGGTGCTCTTTGTCTATCTTGTAAGTCTCTTTCAAGTCTTTGAACTTGTTTTTGCTGCCTTCCCCCACACCTCCTGCTTTGACTTGACCTTGTTGGACAAGGTACTGAGCAGCCTCTGTGTACAGGTTTAGATTGATTCTTGGAACTTTTTGACCTTTGTTTATGTCAGTCTTATTGCTCGGTCTCTTCATTCCAAATTTGGCGGCTTGTTTACCTTTGTGAGCCTTCCTTTCAAGAGAGGTTATATCCAACTTTAGGGAAACCTAGGGTTTGTTTGTGGGGTGTGGAGTAGTTGTTTATTTGCTTTGCTTACATTAATTGCTTGCATGAGTTGATAGGCTGATTTTCTTTTGCATTTATAAAAGAGAAATAAAAAACACATGTTTTCTTTATATGCACGTAGATTAGGTTTGTAGTCTAGATTGCATGGAATATCATTGTTTTTGAAAAAAATAAAAATAATTTGTTCTTTTGTGGCTTTCAAGTTTCTATTTGAAAAAAGAAAGAGAATAGTTTTTGCATTTTGCATTTCATCTCTCTTTGCTTAGTCATTTTGTTTTAAATTTGAGTCAAAACACCACATAAATTTCATGTCATTTACCCTTTGACTAAAAACAACCCTTAAAATAAACGATATAATTTAAAAATTATTAGTAAGTTTTATTTTATAGGGTCATACACCAACTAGCTTAGGCTAGACTTGTGGGATAGGGAGTTTAAACTCCTCACAAGTGTTTAAATTTAGACATTGTTGGCCAATCACTTGGTAAATCCTCTTCTATGTTGATTGTATCTGGGAAGCTCCTCTCAAACGGGAGTTAAGCATGAGGCCGTGTGGAGACTTGGACTGAGGAGACAACCCTATGATTCCTTGTCAAAGTGTAGACCAGGGTTTTTGCGGATCTAGGGATTTTGTCTTAGACAAGGTTTCGGGCTTTGCTACCCTGCCCATGCGTATGAACCGGGCTTGCGACTATCCCCCAGACTATCAATATAGTTAAGGTATCCTTTAGTCTCTTTGACATCTAGGGTTCATACACAAGTACACCGAAAGGCTATTTTTGGTTGACCTTGGACGGGCTTAGAAGGTAACCTCGGTAGAAGGTGTGGGAGGGCGGTGGGTGATTCCTCCACTTGTGCCTAAGAACATATATAGGGATGCCAAGTTACTGTCTATCAAATTTCTTTTGGAAAGCGTATCTTATACCTGTTTGTCTGTTTGGCTTTAGGAATTTTTTAGTGAGTGTTGTGTGGTTTGTCTGTACTTAGTCTACCTTCAGGTGTGTGCTTGGTACTTTTTTTTCCTGTTAACCTCATACTTTGTCTCCTAGTTTGAAACTATGGCTAACACCATTTTGAACACCAACCAAGAGATCCCCATGCTGGGAACTCCTTGTACTATTCCTCTCACAGGGAATGTTGGTGTTCATTTGATGGCCACCCTGAATCTACCTGGATTCACCCTAGGGATACCGGTGTGGTTTTTTTCCACTCCAATAGTCCTGAATGCTCCTGATGCTTCTCAAGTAAGATCCTTATATTAAGGGAATCAAAACATTGCTTCCCCTTCACCTGTAGTTGATTCTCCTCCTCCTTCTACCTCATGCGGTGAAAGTACTGATACTAGTAACCGACAGTCTAAAAGGAGTAAAAGAAGAAGGAATAGGATGAAGGCAAATAAGCAAGGGGGCACCTGTTCAACCTCTTGTAGAAATTCTAAAGCCTTGATGGCATAAGGAATTTCATAAACAAGCTAAGGATCTAGGCACACAATTAACCTCACAAAGAATTGTAGAGAATTAGCATAAGGAGAGAAGAAGAAGAATTAATGAACACACATTAATGAATGATCAATAAATGATAAGTGATATTATTACATAGGTAATACATCCTTATAAAGGAAAAAGGAGTTGCATGAAGACAACTCAAGCTAGCTCATAAAGCGTGCTTACTAATTATGATAAACCCCATAGTTGACTAAAGCACTTTCCCAATCGACCAAGCACCTCACGAATTAGTAATAACATGTGTGAGTGATGATGAGTGAAGGAAATACTTGCTAATCCTAGAATATGGAGAGAAAATAATGGAGGATGGGTTGGCAAAAAAAGCTGCTAGTTTCCTAGTTGACTAGCTTTACCTTATCCATAGAAAAGAAGGATAAAGCATAAAAAGAAGAATAAAGCAGAATCTGCTGTAAAGCATAGTTACCAATTCTGGATGGCCATAAAATGGTCAAGATCAACCCAGAATCAGAAATAAATCATTCCTAGGATATAGATGGCAAGTGTTAACTCTAAGGTGCAAGTGGATTCCAACTATCTAAGCTAGTGGGTAGGAAATTAATCAAATAATGATTAATTATTTTATGAGTGGTTTTATTATATTCCAACACCCCCCTTTAAGCCTGACTTTATGATGATATCCCTGAACTAATCAGAAATATATATGGATATAGGGCCCAACAATAAATCTATGGTCACCCTTTTACATTTTATCCTGTCCAAAGAAATGAGGAAAGAGGAAAAACCTCAAGGGGAAAATCCTCCCTCAAGAAGGGACATGAAAAGCAATACCAAAAATGATGAACTGTTGGTGTTGCTGCTACTCCAAACTAAATGCTGATGTCTGGAGGAATATTCTTCTTGGGAAGAAGATAAATCTGCTCACCTGGATCAAGGACAGATGTAGGACCATGTAGAACAACTGAGATCCAATTAAGTGAAGGAAATACTGAAGGATCTTGAGACTTGTAATCAGCTCCAAGATGATGAGATGACTTGAACTTCGAACCAATAGAAATGAACTGAGCTCCATATAGGTGAAATAACTGTCCAAGTGAATGAATAATGTCTCCATCTTCATTTACACAGAGAGGATGTGTGGAAGTGATCTTGTAGGAACATAGAGAAGGCATAGGATCAAAGAGTGCGAATGAATGGGCTCCATGGGTTGATCTAGCTTCCAAAGAATCCAAGAGATCACAAATAAGCACAACAGTAGACTCAAGGGAATATATTGGTAAAGAATCCTCTATGGTAGAAGTATGAGAGGAGGAAAGATAGTGATGTTCAAAATCTTCAAGGAGGCTTTGAGAATGAGTGCCAAGAACAAAGGAGGAGCTGCAGAAGCACATGGGATCAAGTATGGTAAGTGGAAAAACACTAGAAGGACTTGCTTTGGCTAAGCAAACATCTTAGAAGTCACTGGGTTGCACACCATCAAGAAGGGAGGCATGCACAAAGTGTGAGAGGTCTGGCATATGGATCTCAGAATCCATGATAGAAGACATAGAGAACAGTGAATGTGTGAGTGAATCATCAATAGCAATAGTAGCTCCATTAGTCACTTCTTTTTCATCAACAACATCATAAGAAGATGAATCAATATCTTCTACTTCAAGAGATACAGAAAAAGATGGCTCTTCAATATTTGCTTCTTGATTGAAAGAGGAAGCATTTGAATCAAAGAGAGTAGTAGCAACAGGAACTATATGAGAAACTTCTTCTTCATGATCAACTTCATCAGAAACTGTAGAGGACGAGACATCTTGAGAGAGAGAAATCATTGAGGAGCTAGAGGCACTCTCCACATAGCTAGAAGGATCCTCATTGTCCTTTCCCAAAACTCTATCCAATGTTGTCCAAAGATCCTTTGGGTAATCAACAGAATCAATAAGGTAGCGCATGCATGGAGAGATAGCTAGACAAATAGCTCCAATTGCTCTATCACAGTCATTCAACCAATCGCTTGGCTCTTCATAAGACTTTTCACGAGCTCCAATAGATATCTCATAGAGACCTTGTCTCTTTAGATATGAAATCATCTTCATTTTCCACTCCGAATAGCTTGTGAATTGATAAAGAAGAGGAACCGATACTCTTGAATCCATTCGAAGTTGAACCCACAAATCTGAAAAGGAGGATTAATTAATGAATTCTCAAATATCTGATATCATGTAGAGATTTGATATCCTCAGCTCTGATAGCATGTAGAACTTTGAGAACCTTAGATTAGATACCATGTAGAAATTCTAAAGCCTTGATGGCATAAGGAATTTCATAAACAAGCTAAGGATCTAGGAACATAATTAACCTCACAGAGAATTGTAGAGAATTAGCATAAGGAGGGAAGAAGAAGAATTAATGAACACACATTAATGAATGATCAATAAATGATAATTGATATTATTACATAGGTAATACATCCTTATAAAGGAAAAAGGAGTTGCATGAAGACTACTCAAGCTAGCTCATAAATCAGGCTTACTAATTATGATAAACCCCATAGTTGACTAAAGCACTTTCCCAATATACCAAGCACCTCACGAATTAGCAATAGCATATGTGAGTGATGATGAGTGAAGGAAAGACTTGCTAATCCTAGAATATGGAGAGAAAATAATGGAGGATGGGTTGGCAACAAAAGCTGTCAGTTTCCTAGTTGACTAGCTTTACCTTATCCATAGAAAGGAAGGATAAAGCAGAATAAAGCAGAATCTGCTGTAAAGCGTAGTTACCAATTTTGGATGGCCATAAAGTGGTCAAGATCAACCTAGAATCAAAAATAAATCATTCCTAGGATATAGATGGCAAGTGTTGACTCTAAGGTGCAAGTGGATGCCAACTATCTAAGTTAGTGGGTAGGAAATTAATCAAATAATGATTAATTATTTTATGATTGGGTTTATTATATTCCAACACCTCTGTAGGTCAAGTTGAACCTCACCACCTAGCCTCTGCAGTTCATGCTGGGGGCACCTATCCAACCTCTGCAGGTCCTATTGGATCTAAGCACTCAACCTTTGCAAGTCAAGTTGATCTTCACCATCCAGCCTCTGTTGATCATGCTGGTGGGATCCTTCCAACCTTTCCAGCTCATGTTGGATCCAGTCACTCAGCCTCTGCAGTTCATACAGAGGGCACCTGTTCAACATCTGATGTTCAAGTTGAACCTCCCCATCCAACCTCTACAAGTTATGTTGGATCGATCCACCTAGCCTCTGAAGTTCATGCTGGGGGCACACACTCAACTGCTGCAAAGCATGTTGATCCTAGCCATTCAACCTTTGTTGTTCATGTTGGTGGTGCCTATTCAACCTTTGCAGCTCATGTTGGACCCAGTCTCTCAGCCTCTGCAAGTCATGCTGGGGGCATTCTTTCAGCCTCTGTGGTTCATGCTGGAGACAATTTGTCAGCCACTGCAAGTCATGTTGACATTGTTGAAAATACTTCCCATTCAAAACACAAGCCCAAGTTTCCTTGTTATCTTTGTGAGGGAGGCCACCTTACTTATAAATGGCCTTCTATTGCAGATGTGTGAAGAGTTTGGTTCCAAGGTCATCCCGTTTTTGAACATCTTGAAGTCTCTCAACAACTAGCCTCTCTTAGTCAGGTTGGACCCAATCTCCCAGCCTTTGTAGTTCATGCTGGGGGGAAACTCTCATCCTCTGTAGGTCATGCTAAGAGCAAATAGTTAGTGACTACTATTCATGTTGACATCATTGATAAAACTCGTCGTTTGAAGTGCAAACTTAAGTTCCATTATAAGTTATGCAAGGGAGATCATCTTACTCACCAGTTCCCTACTATCGCAGAGGTGCGAAGAGTGTGGTCCAATACTTAATAATTTCCTTCTCCTGAACAACCTAATCAACCTTTGGATGATCAAGTGGTCAAACCAATCTCAGCTTTGGTCGATCCCACTCTTCTTTCAGAGAGTGATCCTGATGTGATTGAACCAATGTCATCTTTGGTCAATCCCACTCTCCCTTCGGAGAGTGACTTTCACGAAGCAGTTGAATCGATTCCATTGTTGATCAATCCCACTCTTCCTTTGGAGAGTGAAGTGTCTACTAGTCACATTTTCTTCATTGCTAGTTTAGAACTTACTAAATAAGGGGGCACTGAATTTGCTTCGGATCAACCCCCACCAAGCTCTCCGATTGCTTCCTTTGATTGGGATAGACTAGTTGAACCGCGCCTTCCTTCTGACGCACCTTTCCAGATAAAGGTCAAAGTTGAACAATACACAATTGCTCATTGTATTGTTGATGAAGGAGCCTCAGTTAGTATTTTGTCTGCTCGTGCTTGGCAAGGCATGGGATCTCCCAGCCTTGTGTCGACTGCCAGTTAGTTATTGGTGTTTGATAGAAGAACTTGTATAGCCTTGGGAATTCTTGCTCAAACACCTATTACTTTGGGTGGGAAGACCGTCTTAGTTGACTTCATGGTGATAGAAGACCCCTCGGACTTTAATATGCTCCTTGGACGTGGTTATGTCTATGCCATGCAAGCTATGGTGTCAACATTATTTCATTTGATTTAATTTAATCATGGCGAAGAAGTCGTCACTATAGATCAGTTAGATTTTCTTGATCCATCTCCTAACCCAACTAGAGACCAGGTCTTTCCTTTATTGATTCCTAGTGTTTCTATAGACACTACCCCACCACAGGTGAGCTATGTGGCCTCATGCCCTTTGCATTCAATTGCTACTGAGAAGAAGCCTCTGTTTTCATGCTTATCTTATCGAGACTTGGTCCCAGCAGTTGACCAGGTCAGTAATCCTATACAGACTGTGGAGCCTTCTCTCCACTCTGTCGATCCATTTGAAAGTTTAGACATGTGTCCTATCTTGGATGATCTCCTTCCTTTGGATGAAGTCTTCCTAGAGTCTTTGATACAGTCTGACCTTCTTTTGGATGTTGGTTCAGTTGTGACTAAGTCTAACCTTGATTTTCCTAGTAAGCCTGACCTTTCTTCTTATGTTGGTCTTGTTGAGTCTTTTGACTCTCCCTTTGATCAGCAAGTCAATGATCCCGATGAGTTTGATTTTTCTTATGAATTTTTTCAACTCCCGTGATATTGAGTTTGTTCATGTAGACTCTATCTCCCTTATTGATTTTTTCTCTCCTTCTGAGGTTGATCTTACTAATTATAAACCCTCGAGCCTTGGTGCTATAGAATCTTCTTCAGTCGAGTCTGGCTTGACTCTACTTTTTATAGAAGATAGCAAAGTCGCATGTGTTTCTGCCAAAGTGACCTGCATCGGATCTTTTCTTCTGAATATGATCTGGATGTTGTTATTTCTTGGAGATAGGATTCTTAGTTGGATTCACAGTTGTTTACTGGCCTTGCCTTGTTGTTCAAGTTGTAACTACATTTGCATGTTCCCTTCTTGTGCTAATGAGCCTGATGCCAACTTCCACGCTTTTTGCTCGTTGTATAAGCCCTCATCTTTGTTCTCATCATCTCTAAGCCTTGTATCATTTTTCCTTTGCAACTTGACACCCTTTACCTTGAGGAGACATTCCTTGAGTGTCCTTATCTTACTCACTTTCCTTGCATTATGCATAGGTCTGTTCCTTTCTCTTGGAACTAGTTTCGCTTGCCTATGACACTCGTCTCCTCACATTTAGAGCAGTCTTTATGCTCTCCTTTGAGCTCGTTAAAAACAGTAAGGAGGCCGCGAGTTGACTTTTTTGGACTCGTTAAAACTTCAAGGGAAATATATTGAGTTTATTTAGGCCCAGGTCTGACTCCTCAAAATAGACTTGACTACCAAGTAAACTTGTCCATTCAGGCTTGTTAAGAATATGTGAACGGGAATCCATATTGGTGGTAGGTTATCACTTTCTCGGACCATGTGGAATAATACGAGAAAGGAATACTCTCTTTTCTACGAAATTGAGAAGAGTATTCTCTGGTATAGGTTTATCGCTTTTTCGGACCTAAGGGACTATATTTACGGAAAAGGAAACCCCGGTATGAGCTTAGTTTTCTCTTTTTTTCGTGCTCTGGACCTAAACATGAAAAAGATTCCAAGTGTACTTTATGTATTTGTCATGCTCGTTAAACCCTAAAGAACAAAGCAACGAGTTTATTGTTGTAAGCCCCATTTCTCGTAATCAAATGGATCTTTCCGAGTGATCTTACCTTCCTTCACACCTGTAAAACTCAGGCTATATGCTACTTTTAAAGGAGTGTTGGGTAGGTGGTATTTTAACCTTTTTCGGACCTCCCTGACTAAGTACTTTAAAGGTGCACCTTTTCTTCTTCGAAAGTTAAGAGAGTTCTTCTTTGGTATGTTTTATACTTTTTCGGCCTCAGGAGACTAAATTGTATGAAAAAGCACCCCCCTGGAGTCTTCTTCGGAGTTTTCAAACTCTCTAAACTATGAAAACACCATCGAGCATGTACTAGTTCAGGCTCGTAAAATCCATGAATCAGTGCTTTATCAGGCATTCTTCTGTCTCTTCTTCAAGCTTTCCAAAAATCAAGATGGTCCTGAGTTTGCTTTCTTGGACTCGTTAAACCTTTACAAGAAAGAGGGGAAGGGAAGTTCATTCACATGTTTTTCACATCATGCCAGCAAGTCTTGTTTCCTTGAACAAAGCACCAGTTTTGAGTTTATCAACAGTTGGGTCCTATTATTTTGTCATTATCCTGATTCAGAGTTTCTTACTCCTCTAGTTGGTCTTTTTCCCAATTATATGGGGAATCTGTCAATGTCTATTACATTGCAGATTTGTGTTGTTGGTCCTTTCGTGTCAAAATATGCCTAAGTCACTTTTTGTGTCATGCTCACTGTTCAAGGATTAAACCTTTATCGACCATTTTGCAGTTGCCTTGACCTTTTGTGTCAGCCATTCCCTGGTATCAATTCATTACATCATGTCTTCGGTGGTCCTTGTTGTGAAATTCTGTACCAATTACATATCCAATTAGTCTTTAACTTACCTCGTGTTGGATGATGAAGGATGCGTTAATGCCTTCCTTCCAACGGATCTCTTCCTATTGACTGCAACACATCTTTCTCTAGGAGTGAGATTTAGAGTTTTATGACAGTACCTTAGGGATTGTAGTCATCAGTGGCAATTTCCCTAACTATTGGGTAGTGGGAATACCTTATTGTCTCCTACTCGATGGCTTCTTCAAATGTTCAAATTCAAGTCCTTGTATTCACACTTGTTAGAATGTACTAGGTACCTTGGGGACCATTTTCATTAATGGTGGATTCCCTCGCATTTGTTAACAGTTTTCATTATTGATCGATAATCAAATGGTTTCCTCCATGTTCGACTTCAACTCTTTTATTTGCATGGTTAGGATTTGTACCTTTTGGGCGGTTGTTGTAAGGGATTATTCACCTAATAATTATAGGTCGGGGGTTACCAACATACTCAAACACTTGCAGACAATTGACTTCTAAAGTGCAGAATAGGAAATAGGAGGGTTAGAAGAACTTACTTGTTAAACGACGTTCGATCCTTGCTAGTCCTCTTCCAATATGCTCCACTTCCAAAGTCTTCAAGGCTCACTCCTCTTTCACCTGTTCAAAGACAATCTTCCAGATATAGTATGATTCATATATATATGTTAGCAGGTTAGGTAAATCAAATATGACATACTGTAACATAAACAATTATCAAACCAAGATATATGAGGCACATGTGGAAGAAGTAATCTCTTTATTATCAATAATGAGAAAGTTCAGAGTACAACCAAACGTCTGAGACAAGGACTCCTCTGTCACCAAAGGATTCTGAGTTTCACTACTCCAAAGAATTCTGTAAACAATCCACCAACATAACTTTGCTCCCAAGTGTAAGTCCCTAAAACCTTCCCCAAGGCCTGTATTTATATGGGTGAAATAAGGAAGTTCTCGAAGGTTGGGGAAGTTGTAGCAGTTAGGGAGATTAAGTAAAATGACTTAATTAAACTCCCATTAGCGCATGATTTTGTGTTTTCATGTTAAGAAGCACATTCGCGGGTATGTAGTAGAGCAACCCGTGAATGACTCGCGACTCTGTATAAGCTCAACCCGCGAATACAAGGATTCGCGACTTGCTATGAAGGAGACTCGCGAATGACTCGCGAGTTGTCTATGAAGAGAGTCGCAAATACATCCCAACATGGCTAAATGGAAAAGTAACTAGCTGGATGAAGGTAGAATGTATTTCATGACAAGCCAAGCTATAGTGTTAAGGGAAAACCTCTAGCCATAAGTGTCCTTTTGTGTGCCGACATGAGGGATATCAGCACTCGGACGGAGAGGTGCCACTCAGGTGTATAACAACGTTTTGGATTGAAGACCTTGGGAGGACAATGGCATTGTCATTTTTTGCTATTGCCTGAGTTGCACAAGACCTTGTTACACTTTATATGAAATTTTACTGAGACATAGATCCACCTTGTATTTTTTGTGGCTATGATTGATTGTCGAGTATGGATCCAACTTGTTCATTTGTGGCCATGGCTCCTTTAGATTTGATATGGCTCCTTTTTGCATATTGAGTGACCATGATAGTTTCATCAGTTATACATATGTTGGATCCGCTTATATCTTTATGGCGATGTTTTGTATATGGACTTGTATGTCCCAGAGATCAGTTTTGTCTAACTTTCAGGTACCTTTGATCGAGCCTTTCGTTCTTGGATTCTCTGCTCTCTCCATACTCAACTGTTTCCTTTATAATGTATTTCAGCTATCATCATCCCCTCTAACCTCATACATTAGGGGGCATCTGTTATAGCTCAAAATGACACATCTTTTCCTGTGACCACTTTCCCATGATTCCATTGCATGTCGACACTTCCATGACGACACTTCATGAAAGTCACTGAAAAAACACCTAAATTGGAGGACCCATATCTTTCGTTTTGTAACTTTGTCTAACCTCATCTCTACACCATTGGAAATATATTTTTGTTAGCTAAAACTTTCTAGTGGACACCAAAGTCTGAAAATGCCTAGAAGTACCCTAAAAATGAGGTTTTTTTATGTGTACGTGGGTTTCCATGTATGCGACTTGCTATATATAATACTTGCGTACGCCTTAAATACGTGACTTTTTGCATTCCAACCTACGTATAACTCCTCGTGTATGCGACTGTTGTTTATGCAATCTACGTACGCCTCTTTAAAATGTAAAAAAAATACGTATTTTGAAATTTGGGTAGTTTGGGTAGTTATGCAACTGACTCCTTCAGTTGTAACTACTTTGTCTTTAACCCTAACTCTTCATAAAGCATATAAATAGAGGTAGGTGTTACGGAGAGAAATTCCTATGGATTGGGGTACCACAACAGACAGCTTGACTCCAAAAATCAATCCTTTATAATATGCAAGAGAAATCAAATATCTAACACTAAAGGATCAAACCTCGTACCTTATTCCGGACGGTTGAAGTAGATCCCCGGTGCGCTTTCCGACTTCAACTTGAATTGATGGATCACTTCCTCAACAACAAGTACACAAGACAAGCATACTATATATATTGGTGTTAGATCTACTCTAGTATATATAATCAACAACGTATAAGCATTTGAAATCATCCATGGATAAAATATTCATTCAAACATACATTATTGGACAGGAAAAGATATTTCTATTAATACAAAATCAAAGATTACAATGAATACAACCTCTGTCGGCACGTCCGCGAATTGGAGAAACTGAATCCCCCACTTGGGCCTCCACCATCTCAATCCTCCATCTCTCGATAGCAAGCTCACAAGAAAAAGGAAAGCTTGGGAAGAACACCAAAGTGCTCCAAGGGACAAAGGGATGCAGACTCAAGCACAAGTTCCGGCAACAATGGACTATAGTTTCTTTGCTCTCAATTCTCTTATGCCTTCAATGTATCCAAAGGGTTCCTTGTATAGCTTTTCAATGGGGTAATGAAAGGTCAAATCCGAGCGATCTAAAGGCATATGGAAGGCCAGGAGACAAGTGAGTCGGATCCATGTCAAGCAAAACTCCAAAAGAATTTGGATTTTTGTACACATCCCAATGTACACAGTTTTAGAAGTCAAACCCGCGTATATACGCGATAAGGGGTTTAAAAGTCACGTATAGCAATTTTCACATATTTTTAGGGATGGTATAGGAAACATCAAAGGACAAAAAATGGTCCAAGGGGTCTAAGGAGTCTACAGAGGGATAGGGGAAGGCCATACAAGTGTGATTCACCTGGTGTGGTAAAATCAGCTATAACAGATGCCCCTTAATGTGTGAGGTCAGAGGGGTCATACGATGGCCAAAATACATTATAAGTCCATCCTAGAAGTGGAGTGATGAAGAATCCAAAATGGAAGACTAGCCACCCAATCAGCATAGTACAATGATACAACTCTGCACATAACTGCAAATACATATAGCAGTCCTGGATACATAAGAGTACAATGGCCATGAATAGGCATGATACGAAATATGACATAAGTGGTCATCGCCACGTACAATATACAAAAATGAGTATCTCCATGATGAAGATATACAAAGGATCATGATATCCATAATGGTTGAAGATATACAATGGATCAAGATCTCCATAATAGCTGGAAATGTCTGACACATACTGGAATCAAGTCACGAGAGCTCAAATGTCATGAACACTGGCACGATCAAGGAGGTAGCATATAAGAGATGCCACCAATCTGGAAGGTCTTCTACACAAACCGCTACGAGTACAAGTCCTACTATGTGAATAGAGGTGTCGAGGTCGAACATAGTAGTCCATCTTCTGATTACCGGTCATTGACGTATACCGTTAACAGATGCGAGATCACCCACCGATAATGATAATGGGAATCAAGGTACTAGAGTGCAAACTAACAAGTGTGAATAAATGTGTTGAGGTCGAACACTTGAGAGGATCCATCGATCAAGGGACATTGATGTCTTCCCAAAAACTGTCGATGGCGAGAGAACCTGCCACTAACGACTGGAAGTCTCAAGGCACTAAAAAATGACTCTAGATTCCAATCCCAGAATAAATGATTTGAAGTCAATGGGATGAAATCTGCTGGAAGGAGGGCAGTAAGGCATCCCCCATCATCCAACATGAAGTACTCAACAAAGCTGTATAATGTGGAAGGACTCAATCATAAGGTGCAAGAACCAGTAACTGTACCAGGAATGGCTGACATGCAAAGTCAAGATAACTGAGGAATGGCCGACTCAAGTTTCAACTTCCTTCAAACAAGAGCATAACGATGAATGGTGACTAAATAAAGGTAGCATAGACTCGATATACAAAACTGGGACATCTCTGCGACACAGGAGGCATCGACAGAGGCTCCATGGGGACTGGAAGCTTAACCAGTTAGTGGAGATAAACTCAGATAAACGAGTATAGCTCCTAAAGTCAAACTATAAACCCAACCAATGGATGTGATATACAGTGATTTTTTCGAAGGCGACATGACTCGACAACTGCCAAAAGATAACATCTTTCCTTGTTTGGCTTTTTGGTTTTTTAATTTTTTTGGACTTTTTTAAATATTTAAAAATCTTGAAAAAGAATAAAACTGCTTTATAGTTATAGACTAGGAGGAGACGAGTGTCATAATGGGAAAACAAACTAGTTCCAAGCTGTGGAACATACCTATGCTCAATGCAAGGATACATGTGTAGGATAGCGACACTTGGGGGAAAGTCCCCTCCTGGTAAAAATAGGGAATCAAGCTACAAAGGATATATAAAATGGCTCTACATGGCTAGACATGAGACAAGCTCGGGCAATATGGCTGAAACTCAATGTCAGGGAAGCCGACGTAAGCCTTCAATAAGGCAGGCAAAGCTCATGATAATGCAATTACAACTTGACATAAGGGAGTCCTGAGGGAAATAGGGCAGCAAAAGATCAAGAGGAGTATGAGGCTCTTGCGAAATGTCATGGAAATACTATACAACAGACTCGCACACCCTAAGGGACAAAATGTCGGCATGGGCACCAAATGCAAATAGGGCACTAACTAGGGTACCCATGTAAGGTCAATCTCTACCATTCACATAATGCCACTTCTAAAATAGCAAGAAGGTTCCGTGACATAATAGAATGTGTTCGTACCTAAGGCTATAATGAAACAGTCATACAGTCATGAAAAATGAAAATGGTGATGAAACCTAACCTAAATGCCAGTTTAGACATGATACCCGAAATCGGCATGAACGGGTCAATCCAATGGCTGAAACGGTGCTCAAAAAGGTCTCCTACATCATAAATTAGTCCAAAAACGGTCCAAAAGGATTAGAAACGGTCCAAACTATAGAAAAGGGGGTAAAAATTTTCAAAAATTTGAAAAATTTCTATAAATAGTAAAAAATTCAAAACATTATATAACATTTGAAATTTTTACCCAATTGAGCTTAGAACTTCAACAGCGAATTCTAGGAGATCCAGCCAGTGGAATCCACTACCATTTTTTCTAGGTACTTACCCATGCTCTACTCTTTCATTTTGATGCAAATCTTATCAATTTCCATGGTGTATTTAGGATTCTAGGCCCATCTTAAATGCGCGCCATGGCCCACATGAAAATCGAGGGTTTTTTCGCGTATATGGCTGGATATATGCAGAAAATGCCCTCAAAGTCACGTACATATGCGGTTGTTTAGCAAACAGTCACGTATGCGGCCACACTCAATGATTTTTAAGTGTTCTAATGGATCAAACTCAAATTTTATGTGTAGGATGGTCCTAGAATGGAGAGAACGTGAACATGGTGATGTAGAAGAGGCAGTAAGGGCCGATCTAATGGCTCAACAAGCGTTATGTGCATGCAAGCTTTACAAGTTTTAGTGTCTTGGTGGCTTAAGAGCCAAACAAAGACTGTTGCAGATGTTAGTGGACTACTGGGATCTAGACTCAGAGTCATTCCAGATAGATGGGATGTCCCTCACCGTAGAAGTGGAGGACATATATTTTATTACTGGACTTTCCTGACGGGGGGAAGTGGTGAACCTACACTCTCGTGGGCCTGGAGGTGGCCTGACTATAGGTGAGTACATTATAGTGTACTGCTATTCGGACACGGAGAAGGTGGGGAGTCAAATCCCAACTAGCTCCATACAGGTGCTGGGCCTAAAGACCATCCTATTGACATTGGGCATGATAGCAGGCTTAGCTTCACTCCACTAGGCCTCGCGGCCTCTGATGTTATATGTAGTGGAGTGCATGAGACACACTGTGTACAATTGGAGCACTGTGCTATTCAGCAACATGAAACGCTAGCTCAGTGATTGCAAGATGGGCAGAGTGCGAAACTTTGGTTTCAGTAGCATGCTGAGCATGTTTTTCTTTGAGCGTGTTCTGGGATTGAGCCCTAGAGTTGACGTTCCTCTACATGGGGTTCGAGATCCATCCCAACGGTGTTGGGTGATGCGATGTGTAGACTGGGTGGAGGTAGGGTGTCCAACCCCTATCCAGCTGATTTCTTTCCATGGTGGCGACAATAGATAGTTGCCATCGATGACTACCCCTATGCGGGGATAGATTTCCAGGGAGACCCAGACATACCACTACCACCAGGATCGGCATACAGTGACATTGGTAACGAATCTCGACCCTCTTTTTAAAATTTTTGAGTTATTTAATTTTTTTTTGTGTTTTCTGATTGTGGAATCAAAAGACATGTTTTTGGGTGACAATACATAATGAAATCTACAATATGCATGCAGATGTGGGACCATGGTGGCCTGAAGGCTTCCCTCATCATAGACGGATGGGAAGAGGAGACGATATCACAGGTGTGGATGCGGAGAGGACGTTCCAAAGCATTCATACCAACTTCGTGAGACTGACACATAGAGTACCCATGGTGCAAGTCGAGGACTTGCCTGAGGCCATGCAACACCAGGTGGTGGGTGTACCTTGAGCATGGGTGCGGATATTTCAACGGCTAGCTAGAGCCGTAGTGACGTTCCACTATCACAACCCCCCTCCTCCTCCATAGGCTTAGATACCTGGGAGTGATACATTTTGTACTACCGTGTATTTATATTTTGGTGGCTCGAGAGCCCCATTTTTGTATTATGACACTATGTATTACTACATTTTGGATGTTTATAAATTTTTTTATGATGATGGATTTATTTATTTACCTATGTAAAAATTTATGTTTGTGATCAGCTTATTGTGTATTAAACAAATGCCAATCTAACACGTAGTTAGCATATGGGTCAGCAACTTGATTATTAATTCTTGGAACATGTATGTATGTTATATTGTCAAATTACCATTTTAACAATCTCACACATAAGAATCTTCTTGATAATGTTGGATCTCTAACATGGTACAAACCATTAATCTATGACACTACTAACTCTGAATCAAGTCGTCCCTCAAGAGAGAGAACACCATGTGAAATGGCATCCCGTAGAAGTTCAATAACGACACTATACTCAACAACATTGTTTGAACATGGCCATAAACATACACCTCCTAAAGACAATACCTGAACCATAGGAGTATAAATCACCCAAGCAACAGAGGCTGAGTGTTGAGTGTGACGGCTCACACCATCCGCGAATCCTATGAAGGTGGAAGATTCCATTGACATCTGCCAAAAGAAATGGAAACTAATCACAAACTCGAACACCATAAGAAAAATACCTACTTATGCAAAATTGTACAATAATATACAATAACCAGCCTTGGCTGAAAATCATGCATAGTACTTTTTGAGATAGAGTCCATTTCTAGGCTCCGCCAAGGCCGTTCCCTCATAATCCACTAACTCATAAGCGCCCTTCTCTAACACACGTTTAACGACGTAAGGACCACGCTGCATGGGGTTAAACTTTCCTGCCCCCAAGGGTTCTTTCGGTTGATCCCACAAAAGGACCAAGTCTCCCTCACTAAACCTCCTTGGATGGATAGACTTATCGTATTGGACCTTAACGCAACGCTTATTCACTTCTAGAGCCACCAAGGCATCTCAGCGCTGCTCATCAAGTTGCTCTAGGTGGACCAAATGCTCCTCCAACGGGGAAGTGTCTAGTAAGAGCTCTATGGCTAGCTTCAATGAAGGAATCTCGCACTCAACCAACAATACCGACTCCACTCCATGTACAAGCTAATATGGAGAAAAACCCGTGGCAGTCTTAACAGCGGTTCTATAAGCCCACAAAGTAGGATATAACATGATGTGCCAATTCATCTTGCTTTGTGTGATGGTTTGTTGGAGAATGGATTTGAGTGATTTGTTCATTGCTTCTACCTGTCCATTCGCTTGAGGGTAGTAAGAGGAGGAATGCTCTTACTTATACCCTAACTTTGATTCCAACTCTTCCATCATACGATTCTGAAAGTGCGAGCCATGGTCAGTGACAAGCTCTTTTGGAATATCGAACCAAGTAATAATCTGGTTGAATACGAAGTGTGCGGCTATCTCACCGTCAGATTTAACTGTAGGCATAGCCTCAGCCCATTTCGTGAAGTATTCAACAACCACTATGATATGATGATGCCCCCCAGCTAAAGCTGGGTTGCAATCCATAAAATCAAGCCCCCACTCAGTGAAGGGATCGACGGTGATGATGGGATGTAACGGGGCAAGTCGCGAGTGCATATTCCATGCGAACACCTGGCAAGGGTGGCACTTCTTGACCGCATCTACACAATCTTTAAAGATTGATGGCCAGAAATAACCCGCTCTCAAGATTTTTTGGGCTGTAGAAATCCCATATAAATGACCACCACACGTCCCTCCATGGCAATCATTCATCACATGCTCAGCCTGCTCGTGAGTTAAACAATGACGTAAAATGGAATCTACCCCATGGCGGTACAAAGTGTTATCCACTATGAGGTAATTCTTGGATATGTGACGTAATCGTCGTCATTCATCTCGTGAGAGGTGAGTAGGGACCTTCAATGTTTGTAAATATATAATAATATTCCCATCCCATGGGTCTAAATTTGAGATTAAGAAGATGTGCTCATCGATAAACGTATCTTCACAAACCAACTCCTCGGCTTCGCTTGGGAAATCCGATATAAGCTCCGCAAAAATTAACGATTTCTTCAATTTTGCCGAAATAAACTCGAGAGCGAATTCTTGCAATATGACAATCCATTTATTATACTTTCCCCCAATCATCCTTCGAGTGAGGACAAATTGAAACGGATTGACATGGGCTACAACCAAGGTCTGGGGAAGGAGAATATAATGTCTCAACTGTTGAACCGCATGTACGTTAGCTAAGGAAAGCTTCTCAACATGGGAATAATGGATCTCCACGTCAATAATATTTTGACTTAGATAGTATATGAGATGATCTTGGAGCTCCTCATCCTCTTGAACCAAAACCGTACCAATAGTCTCCATGGATGCGGTCACATAAAGTAGAAAATCACGGCTATAGTCTGAGGGATTAATCACTGGGGCCGATGCTAGGGCTCGCTTGAGTGCATCAAAGGACTCCTGGGCTCACTCATCCCAACAAAAGGTGGTGTCCTTCTTCAAAAGACGCATAAAGCCTCTAGTCAAATTGGCAAAATTGACAACAAATCTCCATAAGAAGTTTGCCATGCCTTGCAAACATTGAAGATGTCTAATGTTTTTTGGGGGAGACAACTGAAGTATTGCCTCAACCTTCAAAGGGTCGACTCTTATACCCTCTTTGGAAACAATGAATCCTAATAAGCAACTAGACTTCACACAAAAGATGCACTTGTGAGGATTTAACTTGATCAAATAATGGCGGCACCTTTCGAATACTAATATCAAATGATAGGAATGACGCATTCTCATATGAGAATGAGTAGCAAGGTCATCCAAAAACACTTCAATAATCGATTTGAGATCATGGAAGATCAAGGTCATAGCCCATTGAAAAGTAGCTCTGACGTTCTTAAGGCCAAAAGGCATTTTTCGATATGCAAAGGTTCCCCAAGGACAAATAAATGTAGTCTTATGTTGGTCCTCAGGTTTAATTTGTATCTGATTGTATCCGGAAAATCCGTTCATAAAAGAAAATACCTCGCTACCTGCACATTCATCCAATATTTGATCTATAAATGGTGTGGGGAAATTATCTTTAGGACAGGCATGATTCAAGTAATGGAATTCAGTACATATGCAGATCGCTCCCTGCTTCTTATCAACCAAAACGGGGTTTGAAATCCACTCTGTCAAGGGAACGAGATAGATAAAACTGACTTTCAATAGTTTCTCTATCTCTGTCTTAATCGCGAGTGCTTTCCTAGGATTCACTGTACACAAGCGTTGTTGAACAGGCTTAGCATTGGGATAAGTTTTAATCTCATGTTTAATAGTGCGAGGGTCGATACCTGGTATTTCATCGTAAGACGAAGCAAAGATATCATGAAATTCTTTAAACAGCTCGGTGTATTCTTGAATCTCAACATGGGAACATTCTTCCCCAATATAGACATTCTCTATCCTGCCAGGATCGCGAGAGATATTGATAGGAATGGTAGGAGATATATTCGCCATGTTCCCATCAGCCATCGGACCAGGAGAGCTTAATGGAACCATGGGACTACCAATTCTCTCACTAAGAACCTCCCTAAATTCCTCACGCTCCAAGTGGTCAAGCTCGGGAAGAAAATAAGATATATGATGCAACTCTTCCCAAGGTGGCTCAACCCCTGACATGGACTCAATAATCACTTTGTCTGGAGGAAAAACACTATCAAGGAAGTCATGCACATGAGAAGACTGAACTGCCCATGCATGTAGCACATATGGGTCCTCCTCCTCCGTCTGTGAAGAGGAATGACTAGGCTCTGCAATGCACCCAATATTAGCTTGATAAGCTACCATAGTTGCAGGCAACGGTACGTCCATCACGATGGGCTCACTTGAAGTATTCGGTGTAGGAATAATCCAAGGATCTTCCATATGACTCGTACAAAAAGACATCGATCTCACAGATGTTGAAGCCTCATTGAAACTAGACCCTATCATAAGTACAGGTGTAGGACAACTAAAGCTTCCCATAAGGGATGGATACATGCCCACACCCACACTCCCAGTTGTCGGTTGGGAGTGCTCTACAATTGGGATCGAAGCTCCCAAAGATGCAGTAACTGACGGATTCTTGAATGATGTTTGATCAATCATAACTATATTCCCATTAAATGGAAAGCATACAATGTGAAATAGTGAAGAAGCTATGACTTGCATACTGTACATCCAATTCCTACCCAACAAAAGATTGTAGTCAAGGGGCACATCAACCACCTCGACCTCTATCGCAAAGGTCTTCCCTCCCAAACAAACCTTAAGGGAAGGAAGGATCCCGTGTCGCCTAAACGATCTCCCATCAAACGCAGTCAAGATGGTAGCGGATTTAGACAACTTAGGGGAACCTAAACTCTTCCAACATGATAAAGACATCACAGAAGCAGCAGTGCCTTCGTTAAGCGCAATGCGCTTGACGGTCATGTTAAGACATTCTACATGAATCAAAAGAGACACATAGTAAGGCAAGTGAGGCTGAAGTCCTGTGGTTTCAAATTTAATCACGGAGGAAGAATTATCATCATTCATAGCAAGGGCAGAAAGCAAAGCCTTCCTTTGCGAAGGACAACTCTGAAGTACTTCTAGTGTAGACATCGGACAAGGAGTGTGGCCCAAATCCTCGACAACATAATAGTTTTGGGTGGCTTGGGCATTAGGATTGTGCCTTGAATGCTTAAGGAATCCCTTAGGAATGCGAGGTGCAACTTCAGATTTATCCATAGGTTTTTCAATACGCAAAGGAGTCCCTGGTGGATCAGGTTCCTTTTCTGGGTTGGGTTGTGACGAACCATAGTCCTTCGCACGGGTCACAACCTTTGTAGCACGCACCATGTTAATGCAACCATGACCACTACCCTCTGACGGATCTTGATCACCACTAGACTGATCATGGGTCCTCAAGTTCATGTTTTGATTGTGAGGCAAAGGGTTAGTCATCACAGCTGGGCCCTATGCTAAGAATCTCGAGGCTTCATCGATACAAGAGCACAAGTAGGCGAGGTGATCGTCCTTACACAACTTGCAAGGAAACTCAACCTTACGTTTAGATTGCTTGTCCGCCTCAACATTTTGAGCATTTTGGGCATTCTTGTCATTAGTATTAGCATTTTCATTCCTATTCCGACCCTTACGATTGTTCTTACCTTTGTTTTTATTCCTTTCGGGTTGCTGGTTACCCTTCTGGTCCAACGATTGCACTGAAAGCACACTCGCCATTTGGGTGGGTTGAGACGAAGCCGTGGTTTGTCCCTAAGCAGATTGGTTGATTGACAATTGACTGACCTGTTTCACAACCGAATCCACAGGTTTAACAATCACACAACCAATAATGCCATCAGCATGTGGTCTAAGTTTAACTTTGGAGTCGAAACTAGAATGCAGAGCATTGGGAATGATCTCATATAACAAACCGGTTTGAGCATAAATCAAATCTAGTTTTTGCACCCTAAAAATGGCTTGTTCCTCATTTTGCACTTCGGATGTAGAAATATTCTTCGATATATAAGGCAATAATGACTTAAGGAACCATTCGAGGAGGAATTTTGACAGTATAAAGGCTTTAATCAACCTCTTCCATATATGCCACTCTTGGATATGGTCTGAGATATGCGTGGCTTTATCCTACTGAAATGTCGACAAGAGTTCCATACCAACGTCGTAACGCATTGGTAGCTGGAAGTGGTTAAGAAAAGTCAGCGCTAGGTCATAAAACAAAGCAAATTCCCCCCTAGGTAACTCTATATACCATTTCATGGCAGGCCCTGTAAGGATGCATTGAAATAGCCTTAAACGGATCGAATCTTGGTGTAAGGAATTTGAAGAGCACCATAGGTGAAAGGTAGTAACATGTTCGCTCGGATCCTCTCTCTGTTTTCCCTCGAATTTGGGTATGTCCTAAGGAAGCTTAGTACGGACAGCTGACCAAGCTGGGTCATGAGATACAGGATCGTTCGTCAATCTCGACAAGTTAGGAAGATTTAGCGTTGCGAGGAAAGGGAGCCTAGGATGAGCAGGTTGGTGCACCGCTCCCTGATATTTTTTATTCACATAGGTCTGATTACCATAACCACCATGGCCTTGACCATAGTTCCCTCCTCCTGTTTGACCCATGTAGGGTGTCATGGAAGCACCATAATGTGGTGTACCTTGACTATTCGGGGCTACAAAGCCGTAATTCAGAGAGTAAGCAGGTTGTTGATACCTGTACCCATAAGGTGAAGAACCCTACCCATACTGCGTCCCATAATAAGGTCCATAAGTCATCGCATGCGATGTCCCATGAGACACTCCGTAAGTAAGAATATACACTCCGGAAGTAGGAATATACTTTCCGGAAGTAGGAATATATGCTGCGGAAGTAGTAACATGACCTCTAGAAGTATGAACATGACCTCCCAAAACAATGGGCTGTACTTGAACTTGAGACATAACTGGTCGAGTAACAGCAGTATGGACATGACTCGTAGCAACATTCCATCCCGAAGGACCACATGAATGAGGTGGAGGGTGAACATTCGAATAACAAGGAACCGAGGACGAAGGGATTTGTGAAACTATGTATGTGGTGTTCCCTATAGTCACTCGGCTTGGATCTGGTATCCTAATAGGATCACTAACCCTAGGTCTAGGAGGAATATGTGACGTAGCTTCCACCGCTGGGATGGAAGGTGCAATGTGAGTTGTGCTCCCAAACCTCTCCACATGGTAAGGAATAGGAGTGTCCCTAGGCGTAGCGTTAGGCTTAAACTCCGACTCGACATGAAATGCCAAATCATGTGTGGGAATACCAGACATACCATAACTACCATAACTAGTGCTTACGGGTTCATAATAAGTCTCATCTTCTGGCATGCCATACCGGTGATGCGTCAATGGGGGATCAACACTAGAGTAAGTAGGTCTATCATGAAAAGTACCTATCTTAGAAATTACAGGACCTAACTCAGTTATATCTGGTGAAGGATCATATGTAGGAGTAAAATCTCCATCTTCCACTTGAATGGGAGAGGGTGGTTCAAGAATACCTTCTTCATGGTCTCCCATCGTGTGTGAATCAATGTGCGAAGTAGTCCGCCTGGATTGTCTATCTCTCTCTCCTAAAGGAGGAGGAGATGTAGAAGGCGGAAGTCCTACTAAATGACGAGAACGGTGAGGGGCCGCACCCGAATCCACAATGACTCAAAAATGTAAAAAGACTCTCTAACTATGCAAACCCTAGGCAAGCTAACATGCACAGAGCATATACCAATAAAATATAAAGCCAAACACAAGAAATCAAGGGTAGGATAAATGAGCTCCTGAATGAAGCAGGTATGTCTCACCTAGGAGAGGCTTGAGACTCCCATACACAACAAGCGGAGGTACATAACCAATTATTGTGGCCCTCAGCTTCAATGCGTAAAGCGACTGTGTTGTCCGACCCCAACCTAGTCGGGACACCCGTAGAATAACCCCTGTAGAGTACCCCCTTGCTATCCTAGGTAAGGAAACTAAGGCCACCTCAATATAATCAATGCTCAGTCATAGGCGGGATTGACCGTATGGGCAGGGTAGCAAATCCCGAAACTCTTGAAAGAGCCCCTAGATATGAATATAATCCTGGAAATATCTCTGGTGCTACTCAGTTATGACTAGGGGTCATCCCAATCAATAACTGCTCACATTGCCTCGTGCTTAACTCCCTTTTGAGAGGAGGATCCTGAGAAACACCAATTATACCAAGGAATTTCACACTCTCACTTGGACAAACACATACATGTTGTTGTTTAGTGGTCTTGGAGAATTTACTCACAATGAACTATTCCAAGACCCTAAAACCTAATATTGTTAGTGAATCCTATCAAATAAAATAGTGTAGTTCATTTTATTTAAGCGTTGATTTTAATTGGCTTTATTACTCAAAAAAGGTAGATGACCGTGCAACCAATGGTGTTATGACACAACATGAAGCAAAATGCACACCTAACAATCAATGCAAATGCATTGTGTCCATGAAAAATAGGGTATGCTACTACGTGAAATGCACAATTTTCTTCAAATGATCAATGCAAGCTTTCCTATATGAAATCCTGACTAATACTTCAAAGCAAATCTAGTGCAAGTACTATGCAAAATGCAAGATGCAATGCATAATGATAATCAAATATTTTTGGATTTTTGAAATAAAAATGAGATACTAAAGCAAAAGACTGATTCTACAATCCCCAGACTCTGCAAGCACAATCGAGCAGCACTCAAGAAAAGTACTAAGGTAAAATAAATCTAATGCACTAATCCCAAAACAAAAAATAAAAAATGCAATGACAAGAACATTCTTCAAAAAATAAATTTTACCCTAAAAAAAAATGTATCTGTTCAGAAACAGAGGTGTATACAGACTCTAGTAGTATCAAAGGAGACTCAGCAATCATCAAAATTCACCCAGCAACAATCAATCTTCCTCTAGAAGGAAAAACTAAGGATCAAATATATAACACTAAAGGATCAAACCTCATAGCTTATTCCAGACGGTTGAAGTAGATCCCCGTTGAGCTTTCCAACTTCAGCTTGAATTAATGGATCACTTCCTTAAAAACAAGTAAACAAGACAAGCATACTATATATATTGGTGTTAGATCTACTCTAGCATATATAATCAACAACGTATAAGCATTTGAAATCATCCATGGATAAAATATTCATTCAAACATACATTATTGGACAGGAAAAGATATTTCTATTAATATAAAATCAGAGATTACAATGAATACAACCTCTGTCGGCACGTCCGCGAATCGGAGAAACTGAATCCCCCACTTGGGCCTCCACCACCTCAATCTTCCATCTCTCAATATCAAGCTCACAAGCAAAAGGCAAGCTTGGGAAGAACACCAAAGTGCTCCAAGGAACAAAGGGATGCAGACTCAAGCACAAGTTCCGGCAACAATGGACTATAGTTTCTTTGCTCTCAATTCTCTTATGCCTTCAATGTATCCAAAGGGTTCCTTATATTTCTTTTCAATGGGGTAATGAAAGGTCGAATTTGAGTGATCTCAAGGCATATGGAAGGCTAGGAGACAAGTGAGTTGGATCCATGTCAAGGAAAACTCCAAAAGGATTTGGATTTTTGTACACATCCTGATGTATGCGGTTTTAGAGGTCAAACCCGCATATATACGCGATAAGGGGTTTAAAAGTCGCGTAAAGCAATTTTCACATATTTTTAGGGATGGTCTAGGAAACATCAAAGGACAAAAAATGGTCCAAGGGGTCTAAGGAGTCTGCAGAGGGACAGGGGAAGGCCATACAAGTGTGATTCACCTGGTGTGGTAAAATAAGCTATAACAGTATGGAGGTCCATGAGAGGGGATTGGAATCTTTGCATTGTTATGCTGGAGGATTTGGAGCTCTCTTTTCCCACACCATTTCCCTAGAGCCTTTCTCCTTATGTTGCAGAGCTTGGAGGTTGAGTTCCTTGGAGAAGAGAAGCAACAAAACCAGATCAAGGTTTCTTGAGGTGCCAAACTTGAAGAGAAGGTATATTTGTACTTGTTTTCAAGATTAATAACAATGTGATGTCGTTCTTCTTCCCAAATCAATGTGTCTTGTATATTGAATCTATGATTATGATTATATGATGTTATTTATCAGATTATGTTTTCATGTTTCATTGAATATAATCTCCTTTCATATAGTCTATTTGGTTTGAGGAAGGTATAATTCGTTTTGCAGGTCTCTTGGAGCAAGAGGAGCAAGAGGAGCAAGAAGAGGATTGAAGGGCTACTTGGGTCAACCTTTGTTTGGCTAAGGTATGAACCATTCTAATCTCTCAAACTTGTTTATATATGCTTGCTAAACATTATACATACAGCTTTCAACCTTAGTACGTTGATGGCCTCTAAAACCGTAGCCATAGGATACTTTCCTTTACAACAGAACTGGCGACTCCACTAGGGAGAGCCTTGTCTGTTAGGGGTTTCTCTGTATTTCTTTTAGCCTTTTGTAAAGTCTCAGTTCCTTCTTACAAGTTAGGAACATCTTTTGAGTCTGCTGGAACACCTTTCCTGCCTTCCTAGGTAAGTTTTTGACCCTTTTTGTGCTTTTAGTCATCCATACATGACTTTCAAGGTAAACAGTCATGTGTCTATGTTGTATACGTGACTTGCACTACCTGCAACCCAATCCTAAGGTGAGGGGAGGATCATGCAAGATCTATGGATATGATATGAGAACCATTGACATGGAGGGGATTCAATGTTCAAACCAGATTAATTACTACTCATGAGTACTCATCATTGTGATAAACACACCCATTGAATGATCAAAATTACAACCATACATTGTTGTGCATGATGTTAAAACTTATCTATAAGGTGAAACATTAAAAACATCATGCAATAAATCACCTCTTTATAACACCAGTTTGGTTCACATGACGGTACATTAATAGGGAACACTATTTTATCTTACCCTTTTGGTCCATGAAAATATTTGTCAAACCTACCACTTGTTAAATACAATGACTGGGTGATGTGGTGTAAAGTGAAATCACTTAAAGGCATAACTGAATGCTACACCATACCACCTTTGAATGCATACCAATTATCACCTATAACTCAAATCATCAACACTTGTTTTTCATAAACCAAACTTTGAGACACATGATGATGATTCTTTAATCATAAATTGTTTTAACAAATGATTATAAATGCATGGTTACTAGCAGAATTACTTTTGAACACATAACATATAACTCATACCATCAACCATTTGTTCCACATAACCAACCTTTACAACATACTTGTGGTTGAGTCTAGCAATACACGCATGATGGTCGATTTTAACCATAAGACCAATCTTATGTTTAAAACCAAATCAAGTGAAGTAAAACGTAGTAGTATGACAAGAACATTAGCTAACATATAACCATAAAAGCATGCAGTGACCAATTATTTGCAACTATACAATCCAATCATCCAAGGCCCCTTCATAATCCCTTATAATGCTCTTTATTACTTCACAAAACCTAGATGGGACACCCACCCCTCCTTCCTTCACTTGCCATCGTTATATTTTAGGGGGAATAGTGTTCAGATGAAGAAGAAAATTAAAGTAAGATTAATGATCGAAATTTGAAATGCTTTGCAAATTTTTGGTGTTTAGTTGAAAATTAGGTCAATAGGTGCTTGTTAACAACAATAAATTATTAAATTAAACCATGAGTTGTATAATATATCCTTACTCCCATCGTCTTTGCATCTTGCAGATCAAAACATTTGGAGTATATCATCATTCAATGCATTCTGGAATTTTGTGGATTTGTCTAATTCTCCCATGTACTTATGAAGGCAACTCATATATTTGAATTACTTATGTTAAAGTTGAGTTAAAGTTGGGATATATGCACATGAAACTTGAAAGTGAGTCCATCCTAAATTGAATGAAAGTCATTCAGAAAATGTAGTATAGAAGGTTTCCACTATAACTGAATATAAATGTTGATTGGAGTTGGTTATTCCATGGGGTCTTTCCATTTAGAATAGACTACACCAAGCACATGAATCCAAACTACTAAGTTGAGATTTTGTCCAAGCATTATATAGAAGATCTCTCAAAGTAACATGTTTCTAGATTAGTTTATAATCATTATAATTATCTCAATATTGAAAGCACTTGTAGGGACATCAGGGGGATTCTATTTCTCACGAATCTATGCAGGTGAGATGTATAGGCTATAATCCTACAATTTACAGATAAACTAGTATTGGCTATTAACGAAAGTTACCACAAAACAATATAAAAGTTACATGCTACATGAATTATCATGTATATATCCTCTTTTTCCCTTTTTGAATTGATTATAAAAGAATAAATCTCCCTGAATCCAAGCTAGCCTTGATATGCTTCCTCTTTCCCCATACATGTTTATCGATAAAGTTTGTTAACATGAACTACAATCATGTGGCATCCTCAAGAACATCTTCTATGTGTTAGATCTTGTTTTGACTTCTACTTTTATATACCTCGATGTTAGATTATCTTATCTAATGCCATATCTTTTGCAATACATCACATGTCTATAAATTTGATACACATAAATGTAAATTTAAATGTTTCTCAGATAGTAACCTATTTCCCCATAAGAAAGTGGAGGAAAAACAATGTGATGTGATGGAGAGAGTTGTTAGTCCAATACATACTTTGGGATATTTATATCCCAATGGGATACCCAACCAATATCTTTCTCTCACATAGTACATCAACCTCATGGTTCTCCTTGATATAATCAATAAGATGAATAGTAGCACAAACCAAGATAGCTACTCATGTGAAGCCCAACTAAGTGACACTGAGCAGAGAGATTCTGACATTTTGGAATCATTATGAGATGCTAAAATAGATGTGTTGAAACAAAAATGTAACCTTTTCTAGAGCATGGAATCTACCAACCTGATTGCCATGAAAGTAAACAACATATTTGGTTCCTCTATATTAAAAAATAGGACCTTGTGATAGAAAAAATGAAGGTGAAAATGTTGAATTATAAGCATTGCTTATCCTTTAGATTTCCACAAAGTTTGAAGGGAACAATAATTCAAAGGTAGAAAGCCCTTAGCAAGAGACTGGAAATACCAATGGGGGATGAATCTCTCCAATTTGTTATTTTCCATGATTAATCAAAATTTGCCACTAGTGTTTTGAATCTGATGACGTGTGCTGACCCTTTTTTAGAATTTCAAACAACTTTCAAACCAGGAAAAAAATTCACAAATCAAGAGCCTCGTGGTCATTTCCTCTAGATTGGATTATGGTATGTTAAAAGGATCTTATTTTAATTCATAATGGTGATTATCAATTTGTATTTGTTTATGTTCAGGCACATGTTTCTATTGTGATCTTCTAACCTTGAAATTCCCAATACCATATTATTTTCTCTATGTGGTATTACATGCCTTTGTTGTTTATGTTGCTTGTGAATACAAAGTGAAGGCATGATTCATCCTCAGAGCTTTAGACCACCAAGACTCATAGAAGTCTCCCAACAACAACTTCGTCTTTTCAATTTAAAACAAAATCAAGGGATTCTATCTTATGGGCATAATTTATGCCAATATAAACAACGCTGATGTTGTATGGATTGTAAGTGATCATATCCTAGTAGACATAAGAGCCTGATTTCAATTCTAAAGTGATGGATACCTACTACTACTTAATGGATAAGTGACCCAATTTGTAAAAGTGATAACAATAATAAATGTGTGGTGTCCGTTGTGACGGGGAATTATGGAAAGTTAGTGTCAGAAAACAAAATCTTTGGAAACGTATGGGAAAGCTTCAACAATTCCCTTAATACTCTCATGATTAGTTAAGTGTTCGCTATGAGAAATTCCCTTACTCTATATCCATATTCCTTTTCTTTTGATTCTTTTGGAAATATCTCTCTCAAATAGGAGAGTAATACCACAATTAATTTTAGATATGAACCTGCACAATATAAACCTTATGAATATAACAAAATGAAAATTGTGGTTAGTGTCTGTGGGAATTGTGATTATATTCATCTGATTGTTCACATAATCAAATCCTCATTTCTTTATTCTCTAGATTTATCATTCATCTTTCCTTGATTCTATGCATGTTTATCTATCACACTCTTGTAGTTTTTCTTATTACTTCTAACAACTCCTGCATATATCTGACAATACTTTGTGCTATCAAATATTTTGAAAATATCATTGGATCACACTTTTCATATACCTAATCCGAAGCATATATCCTTTGCACCATTGAAAATATTTTGTGCTATCAAATATTTTGAAAATATCATCGAATTTCACTTTTCATATACCTAATCCCAAGCATGTATCATTTACACCATTGAATACTAGTCTGATATGGCATTCCTACTATCATGTATCATTTGTTAAGTAAGTCTAATATGGCATTCCTACTACTATTCCTCATTACTCATTAATATAATATGACACTCCTAGTACTATTCCTCATTAAGAAATGCAACTTGCTACGTGATGAAGTTTGAATTGAGATAAAGATTCTAGTCACTCATGTTTGAATGCCAAGAGCGTGGGATGGGAGTTTGTCTTATCTTTTAAGCTAACAAAACCAATTTTCACCTTTTTAATGTTCATTCCAATGCCATCCTTTGGTGGTTGATATTTTATTATTCTATTTTTCCCACTTGGGAAAAGACCTAAAGATTCCACGAAGTGCCTATTGTCCCAACCAACATTCTATCATTCTTCAACCCAAAGAAAGCTAAGGCCACTAGTAGTTGGCCGGTCCATTTTTATCATAACCACCACTGAGTAACTATCACTATCCATAGTAATAGCGATAGCGATAGCGAGCAATCAAGTATGCCCATCACCACATTCCTCCGCTCCGTGGACAGCCGATGGAATCCTCGAACAAAAGAAACGTTTACAATTTTATTTCTCAACTTGAAAAGCTGTGTGGCACCCTCCATAAAGAGAAGTCACATGGCATTGAAATTTAATTTAGTCAACCAATACATACCGTTTCACCAATCTCATAAAAAGGTGAGACAAATTGCTCCTTTAAATAGGAGAATGACAAAGTTTCCATCTTGATGTTGCTAAAGGGACAATTCAACAACCATGCCTCACGAAACCATTCCAAAAGGATTGCGATTCCTATGATTATTCGTATGACAAAAGGAACTAATTCCAAAAAGGATTATTCTCATGATTCCTATAACAAAAGCTTATGATGCCTATATTGTTCGATCGATCACAAAGTCTTTTCAAATTGCACATCTAAGTGTGTGATTTCTATTATAGGTGAAATGTAATCGCTTTGGAAGGTGTAGTATGTTGGGATGTTAGGATATTAAGACATTTCGAACTAAGGTGGGGTATGTGAGTATAATACAATATTAAGAGTTAGATTAACTTGAGCTCGTTTTAATTGTATTTGGTAAGTGAAGTGTGTTTTTAGATTGTTTATATAACATGCATTTGTATTTATTATTTAAATGGTGTTAATTTTCAAAAACCACCCCTAAATTAGTGATGGACAAATTATTGTATTTTATGTGTTACCTTGGATTTAAATTATTTTATTTTGAAAGGGCATCAACCTTGGAGGCTATGCATTTACCTTCACTAATTCAAAGAACTAGAGAGCACATGTTATGTACCTTATACCATAATAAGAAATTTGGGACAAAAATAACATAATA